>APFE030516899.1:115995-135383 GCA_000404065.3 Pinus taeda | reverse complement strand
CCACCTACAGGAATAGGAACCTTCACCAGTTTACTATCCTGCATATTAAACCTCTGCAATATTGTCTCGACATACTTCCTCTGGTTTAACCAGAGCTTCCTCTTTGCCCGATCTCTTTTAATTTCCATGCCCAAAATATAGTTTGCAGCACCGAGATCTTTCATGTCGATTTGGAGGACAATTGGGTCTTCAAATCCTGGATAATTTCTTTGTCATTTCCAACCAACAACATATCATCCACATACAAGACCAGATAGATAACATGGTCACCAATTAATTTAAAATACACACAATGATCTGCTTTGCTTCTGGTGAAGCCAATCCCCCGTATAAATGTATCAAATTTCTGATACCACATCCTTGGTGACTGTTTTAACCCATACAGAGACTTCTTTAACTTGCATACTAGTTCTTTCTTACCCTTCACCGCAAAGCCTTCAGGTTGCTTCATGTATTTTTCCTCTTCCAAATCCATCCCCATGAAGAAATTTTGTCTTCACATCCAGCTGTTCTACCTCAAAATCAAAAGCAGCAGCAACAGATAAAAGTAATCTAATAGAAGTTACCTTGGCAACAGGAGAAAAAATATCACCAAAATCAATTCCCGGCACCTGGGAATAACCTTTTGCTACCAACCGAGCTTTGTATTTCTTCACCTTCCCTTCTGCATTTGTCTTCTTCTTGAACACCCATTTGCTGCCAATGGGTTTCCTTCCAGCCGACAACTCCACCAGATCCCAAGCCTCATTTTTGTGCAAAGATGCCATTTCATCAACCATGGCCTCTTTCCAGAGTTTTCCATCCTCTGAATCCACTGCTTCCTTCACAGTTCTGGGATCATCATCAGTAACACACAAAGCAAAGTTTGAACACAAAGCAGATGTACTATACCTTTCTGGCTGCCTTCTTTCTCGAGCTGATCTTCTCACAGCCGGAGTTTGTGGCTCTTCATCTTCTAATTCCTCCTCTGCTACAGAGTCTGATTCTTCCTCTTTTAGTTCAAACTCTATCTTCATAGGTTACTTTGGTTGGACTTCATGTTTAATAACATCTTTCACCTCTCTGACACCACATCTCGACTGTACACAACCTTCCTTGTTACTGGGTTCCAAAGCTTAAAACCCATTAAACCATACTTATAGCCAATAGAGATGCACTTTTCAGATTTACTATCCAACTTGGTTCGATTCTCCTTTGGAACATGTACATATGCATCACATCCAAATACCCTCAGATGTGAAAGAGAGGGTTTCTTACCAGTCCATACTTCTTGTGGAGTCTTATCCTCCAACGCTGATGAAGCTAACCTGTTGACCAAGTAACATGCAGTATCCACCGCCTCTGCCCAGAATTCTTGTCCTAACCCGACACCACTGTGCATGCTTCTTGCCCTTTCCATCAACGTTTTGTTCATTCTTTCTGCGACTCCATTTTGTTGAGATGTATATGGAGTAGTCTTCTGCCGTGCTATACCACACTTCTTATAGAATTCTTCAAATTCCTTGCTGTAGAATTCTCCACCATTATCCATCCTCAGCACCTTTATCTTCTTCTCTGTCTGATTTTCCACCAGAGCCTTAAATTCTTTAAACCTGTCAAAAACTTCAGATTTCTTCTTAAGGAAATATATCCATGTATTCCTTGAGAAGTCATATATAAATGATACATAGTACACAGACTTACCCAGTGATGGAACTTTCACAGGTCCAAACACATCACTGTGCACAAGCTCTAATATTGTTTCGTCCTCTTACCACCAGAGGGGAAACTCACCCGATTTTGCTTCCCATATACACAATTTTCACAAAAATCAAAATCCAGAGAGCTATTACTCATACCTTCTACCATACCTTTACCATGAAGTATTCGAAGGCCCTTCTCTCCAATATGTCCAAGCCTTTGATGCCACAACATGGTCTTCTCTCCAGAGACCACTAGATTTTCTGCTCCATTTTCAGGAACCAAAGAACTATTGCACCCTTCAACAACAGTGTTACCTTGTAGCTTGTACAGAGTTCCAACCCGAACTCCCCACATCAATACCAGTGCTCCTCGAACCATCTTGCAGGTATCCTTTTTGAACACTATCTTTACACCTGCATCATCAAACTTGCTTATAGAAATCAGATTTCTGGCCAACTCAGGAATATGCAGAACACCCGGAAGGGTTCTAACCCTTCCACCTTGCAACTTCAACTTTACTTTTCCACGACCAATGATTCTAGCCTTCCCATCATCTCCTAAGAAGACATCACCACCATCGTATTTCTCATACTCGCAGAACCACTCTCTATGGGGAGTGAAGTGAAAGGATGCCCTTGAGTCAATCAACCATGCCTCATGATCTACATGTGTACTTGAAGAAGCCAAGTACACATCCCCACCTTCATCTGAGGTGGTTTTCGCCTCTGCAGAAGAAGCATCATCAAATCCTTTTCCTTTATCAGGAGCTTTAGATTTACACTGCCTTTTGAAGTGCCCTTCCTTTCTGCATTTCCAGCACACCACCTTTATAGGTTTTCCTGGAGATTTAGATCTCCCTCTAGATTTAGATCTCCCACTCGATGACTTATTTTTGTTTCTGTTCTGGGACCGTCCTCGTACAGACAAGGCATCACCATACTGGTTGTCCATATTTTTCCGTCTCATCTCCTCCGTCAACAAGGCTGAGGCTATTTCATCAAACTGCAAAGCAGTTGCATTGCTACCTATTGCATTAACCAGACTATCCCACGAGTCTGGTAGAGAACACAACAAACTGATGCACTTATCTTCATCTGAAATTTTAATATCAACAGATAATAACTGACTTACCACAGTATTAAATGCATTCAGATGCTCTGTCACCGAGTCTCCATCTTTCATCCTCAGGTTATACAGCCTTTTCCGCAGGAACAGTTTATTCACCAGAGACTTAGATTAGTACAAAGTCCCTAACTTGTCCCATAAAGCCTCCGCCGTAGCTTCCCCTGATACATTCAACAATACTAAATCTGAGACACACAATCGTATTGTGCTCTTTGCCTTCCGATCCAACTTCTTCCATTCTTCATTGATCACTCCCGTTGGTTTAGTAGCCGGATCTACCGCAATCCACTGATGTTTATCCACCAACAGATCCTCCATCTTGAGTTTCCACAACTCAAGACTCTCGCCATTGAACTTCTAAATCTCTATCTTTCTGCTGCTCACCATCTTCTTTCACCACCAGAATCGATCTCGCAGATCTCCGACTGAACAGGGTCTACCATAGGCCCGAGCGAAACCCCTCAGCAACAAAGGCGTCCCCTTGAAGCCAAAACAGCTCTTATACCAAATGTAGGTTTTAACCCCGTACAGAATTACTGCATACGATTCAAATCACAGGAAAAATAAAATGCGAGAGCAAACACATAAAAAACACAGATACACAGAGATTTCCCACTGATCTCAAAACCGAGACTACCAGCTTGATTTTCAATATATTCCTTTCAATGTACAATAGATATTTATACATGCCGAAGCATCCAATACCATGGACCGAAAAACCATCGCGTCCAAAACCATGGACCGAAAACCATAGGTAGGTTCGCCCAACCTAATATAGGGTCCAAAAAAACTTTTCTCGGGGCACTGCCCCCAACCCCATAGACGGGGGCTACCCATCCCCCTCAAACCCCCCGGACAGGGGGGGCTGCCGCCCCCCCGTGACCCCCCCGCTGTCGCCCCCCCTGTGATCCCCCCACTTCGCAATCGGCGCAATCAAGGGGGGGCTCCGTCCCCCCCGGTTCACTACGTAGGTTAGACGTGGAAAGAATATAACACAACCCAACATTCTTATCATGTCATCTTGAAGCATAACTACATCCATAAGAGTTAAGGTTTCTGGGAAGACTTTTTACAATGAGTTTGCCTCGCCATCACCCTCATCCTTTCCAAATTCATTAGCGTTGATACATTGTTTTCCTTGTCATGCGCATCCTTGAATCCCTAACTAGTTAGAATGAGAGTCACCTTCCTCACCCTTATTTCCTCATCCGTGCACTCCCATATTAGGTTAATGCATGTGTTAAGAATTAAACAAACTTGTGTAAGAGGACCAAAAGCTAAAAACATGACATATTCAAAAGAGCATTGAGCATGAATTGATTCACCCTAGGCTTTTGTTTTTGGTGTGTTTCGAAGCATTGTTATCATATATATCATGTAATTAACCCATGTATTATTGTGCTATGTAGGTAAAGTAAGACAACACTTTCTATTTTGTACCAAAGTGTAGTCGAAGGGTCACAACTCCTATATGCACAGAGACCATATCTTAATGCAAGATATGTGAAGCAATATTTTTGTAATTGACACCAATGTCTACCATTGGAGATCTGCTAGGGATTTTTATGAGCATGAAGCAAAGTCATTTAAGAATATCCCCAAACAAGTGCAAGGGAGTTCTACCCTCTGACAGTTACATTGTGAAGACATGTCCTTTTATTCTTTATGGTAGTCTCGCAGTGGGGACATCACCATTATCCAAAGCCCACTTAAAGCACATATGGTACCATTGCAATGACCAAGCCCTACTCAAATTGGGCGGAAGGCACAAATGGAACCAACAAGGGTTTAAATTCAGAAAAATGTGAGGTTACATCAAGATTGAAATAAAGATTCATTTTAGAATTAATGGTGAATCATGTAGGGCCTGTATAATACAAATAGAATATTCACGCGGTCTTTTCACAAAGAGTAATGACATGTTCCATTTGAGCTGATAAAAGAAAGTACCATAAAAAGGGTTTTGTGAATGATTGTATGTTCACATTACATAAGCGATGAGCAAAATGAATGCATATAAATTTGTGAAGGCCCATCAAATGGATACACATTCACTCCATTCAAGTTGTATATGTACACATGATTTTCATGAATGCCAAAGGTCGAGGCATTATGATTTTCGTGAATGCTAAAGGTTGAGAAACGAGGCCTATTTTGCCACAATATGATTTTAAAAGACAAAACCGCTATGACAATATTGACCTTCTCGTAGTGCTGGAAACTTGGTTGAAGAATACGCTAATGAAACCAACCCATCTAGGACAATTTGCATGAGGGCCATCACTGGTGTGGTATATTACATTGTAAGGTAAGGTGAATTTATAAAATGGAACAATGCAACATTACAAGAGCCACAAAGATACAAGGGAGTGTCAATTTACTAGAGATAATGTTGCACATGCATTTGTTTACGACCATGTGCATCAAGGGAATACTTTGAAGGGTTCCAAATTTTTTGTTTCAAGAACAATATTCTTAAATTTCAATCTAGAACTGAACTTGGTGAAATCAAACATGTAGTAATCCATCCACGTCATACTGAGAACACCAATCTATAATGGTTGGGCACATTGAACTTGCAGGAAATGGTGTACAATCAAGGCCAAGTTGACATCCCCGAGGCCATCGTCACCATTATATATAATAAATTACAATCAAATTTTTAGCCCTATCAACTACAGAGGCCACAATGTTCTCATTTTCACTCAAAAAATTGTTTCTCATGGCAGAAAAAAGCACGTAAATTGTCATCACATGTTCATAAGTTATTCCACTCTACCCTTTTTTTATGGATTCTTTCATTCGAAGAAAAGAAGCTGAGAAATGTGACCCAAGCTTCTCATTTAGAGTGTGAAGTCACAAGGGGGACCCTGGCCATGAACTCTAAAATGCGACCCTCACCAATCACTAAGTTGCAGCCTCAAGAAGCAACTGAAGTTTCGACCTTGGTCAAATGCGACCATGCAACCACCACAAGGTAGAGTTCTTGAACACGAGTAGTAGAAGGGTCTCATCATTATGATTGAGAGAACTAACAGACCTTACGACCTCCCAAGTTCGTGAATTTGTGACTTTTGTTTCACTGGTATTGCTGAAATGTGACCTAAACGTCTTTGTGACTCTGCGACTCATCCTAGGGTCTCTATCTCATAAAATTGTTCTCGAAAGAAAATATGACCCAACCTAGATGTGATTTTGTCACTTCTGTCCTAACCAACTCTGTGACCATGCAACCAAGGATCATTAGGTCATGGAATCACTCTTGGGAGAATTGGTGGCTAGATTAATTTGTTATCTTCTGCGATTATGTGGTCCTTGCAAATAACTATCCTTGTTGAAGTTTCTAGAGGTCTCATTTTCTCTTAAGAAACTCTCTCTCTACCGCTAACCTTTCCTGTGCCAATCCTACATTGTTTTCCGAAAGAGTGACCTATATCACACTAAGAAATGAGATTATATTTAGAAAGGTCCACATATCACATAAATATGAGAAGAAAAGTCATGTGAAAAGATACAGAGATAAGTTCACGAGATGTGACAAATATTCTAAATTGGTTTAAATAACAAGCTTCCAAAAACTGTGAAAGCACATGGTGTCCACATGAGTCTTGTTTTGAAAATATCACCAGCAACCGAGGTGAATGAAAATGTTGGAGGTTATAAAAATATGTGCACCTTGATGCTAATATAAAGATAATATGCAAGTTTCCTTTCAGCGTTTAGACCCAACGCTACTTAGGTCAAGAAATGCATGTCTGATCACATTGTCAAAATGAAGGTGGAAATGAATACAAATCCTAGTGGCTGGAATGGGTGATCAGTTGATCATAAAATTAGTTGCCTCTTTTATGCATTGTTGCGAGCATGGACTGAATATTCTCCTCTAGGTATGAAAAAATAATTCACACTTAAACAAAGATTCAGAAGGCTCAAGGATCTGTATTGAAAGAATGCTCTCCAAACCTCATGAAGTATTCCTCCAAGACATTGAAAGGAGAAACAAAATTCCTAATGCACTTAGGCCCTGCTAGTTTTCTTTCCCTAACCCTAATGTGGAGCTTAAATTGTGAAAAGTTGATTTGTGTAAGTAATGGAGAAGTTAGGGTTTGGATGTTATATGGTTAAACTCTTGAATAACAACATGGGTGATATGATACCATTGAAGGGATAGTGGAAAGAGAAGAGACATGTCCTAGGATAGAGCATTTGCAACATTATAACATATGGGCAACATGCATTCTAGGGTTTATAAGGACCCTCTACACCCTCCTCCCCTCTCTCCTTCGATGTGCTGTAAATGTCGCCCACCATAATGTTAGAAAATATGTTAGGCCTAATTTGAGTGTGTAATAATCATTAGGCTTGAGAAGCAAGTGAGTAAGCTACAGAGTCATGAAGGTAGCTGAAAGGTCATGAGAGAGGTCAAGGGTCACAATAGGTGAATAGTCACCTGATCTCCATAAATGTGCCCTCATGCCTCATTGGAAGGGTACTTTAGCACTTGAGTGGAGGCTAGGATTAGATAGTTGAATTATGCTTGGGAGATAGATCCACTCAGCTCTTAGCACCTAGTAGAGTGGATTTGCAGTGACACTAGGTTTTTTCATTGGAAAATGATCTGAGAAACCCATTTTACACTATTGGGTTTTGAACAAATGCAAGGCATGTACTTGAAGTTGCAGAAACATTAATAAGATGTTCTTCATCATTGACACCGATTCCCATGCTTACTTGTCATGGTTGTATTTCTTTTCTCATGTGTTCACCATATTTGTATGGGTGCTTTCATATACAAAATATGTTATGGATTGATTCATAGTGGTTGCATGTATGCTTTGCATTTGAATCCCCATGTTTACTTACTTCTTTCCATGTTAATGATCTATTGTGAACTATTTTGCGATTAACTTCTGGCATGTTTCTATTTACTGTATGTACAGTTGGGTTTTAACTTAATAATCCATCTCATGGCATAATTTGTTTTATTGATGCTGAGACTTATTTGTATATTTGTTTGTAGGCTGTCAATCTTTGGCTTATTCTTGCTTTGCTGTCTAGGCATGTCACCCTTCTCCCCACTGCAAAACTTGATCATTTGACAACCCGGAGCATAAGCATTTATGGTGGCAGTCGAGCCCACATAAAGGATGGAGCTCCTATCCCAAATAGTGTGAGGTCTAATTGGGACTTCACATCGGAGAGACCCCTGAGTAATTGGCTATACATTTCAACTCGTCAACACCAGGTTAACATCACAGACTAAGAAATCTTGGAGGAGTTTGGGGATATTACTCTAGAACTGAGCCATACCTGAGGTCGCCGCTCTCCATAAAAACAATCTTTATTTACATTTTAGCTAGTGAAGACCCTTCTAGCGAAGGCTTTGATGATGAATATTACAAGCAATTCAGGCCCTATAGATGATATTCAGGAAATTCATAAGAGTTTTTAGTTAATCTAGCACCATTTCCAATAAAAAACACTCAACTTGCACACATAGAGAAGCACATTCCCTGCCTTCCTTAGATTGAGCTATTAGGCACGAGTTCCAAATTCTTTATGCTAGTTGAATCTTCTGATAATTAGTATAATCCCTTGATGAGTATGGTCATTTTACCGTTTCAATCTATTTCTGTGCAAAGAATTAGAAAATAATTTTGTTACATATGGTATAGGCTTTTGGTTTATAGTGGTTATAAAGATTGTTAAGTATATCTTGATTTGTTGGACAATCTCAAACAATTCATATCTTGGATGACCTATAATGCAACTAGATGATCAAGAGACTTGGTTTCCCTTTGGGCAGTTTGAGACCATCTGACTTGGTTTCCCTCTAGGCAAGTTCAGACCATCTAACTCTGGACATTGGTCTTGTAACACTTGCTTAACTTTAAAAATTAATGGAAAAGTTTTGCCAAGCCTAAAAAAAAATCTTATATTATAATTTTTGTTTTATTAACAAAATTACAAATAAATTTTCCCATGGAAAAAAATTACAATAAATATATAACATTAGAAGAAATTTAAATAATAATAATCTATAAGATTCATGTTTCAAGATATATAATTAATAAACATACAAGGATTTGAATATATATATATATATATTTGAATTTAGTTTTTTTAATGGAATATGTGTAACATTGATGATATATATTGTTTAAATAGACATATAACTTAAAAATATATTGAATTTTTGTATATTTATTAATTAGAGTTAAATATGAAGTTTTAAACTATAATGGTTATGAAATTTGAATCATTATTTTAATTTATATGGTGAGATTAATATTTAATTTATAACTATTTATCTCACAGATATATATTTCCATTATATATTATATATATATATATTATATATATATATATATATAGATTTGAAGTTGTAAACTATAATGGTTATGAATATGACTTGTTATTTTAATTTATATGATCAAATTATAAAATTAAAAATTGATTCATATAAATTAAATGAAAAAGTCATATTCATAGCCATTATAGTTTAGAACTTCAAAATATATATATATGAAGATGTGAAATATATATGTGTAAGAGAAATAGTTATAAAATAAAATTTATCTCACCATATAAATTAAAATAATGATTCAAATTCATAACCATTATAGTTTAAAACTTCGTATTTAAATCTAATTAATAAATATATAAACATTCAATATATTTTTAAGTTATATGTCTATTTAACAATATATATCATCAATGTTACACATATTCCATTAAAAAATTAAATTCAAAAAAATATAAAATTTGTAGCTATATCTATTATGGTTTTAGTGAAATTAGAAACAATAATATCTTTATATATAGATATAAGTGTAGTCTAAATAGGAAATGATTTGCTCGTAAAAGAATAGCTTTTCCAACATGATTTGGACTAATTGCAATATAATTTTTTGTAAATCTAGGTTACAAGTGTCAAGTTTCAAAATTTTAGGTGCTCCAGGGGTTCTTGAGGGTGCTGAAATCATTTTCACCATTAAAAAAATAATTTAAACACTCCTAGTTTAAGTTTTTTTTAAACAAAATCATTAGGTTCCCATAAGAAAATCACCATCTAGGTGAAATTGTCACTTACCTATACAAGTCCTATAGTTAGATGAAATTTGTGTAAATATAAACAATATTATTAAGTACCAACATAGATCCATCTACAGAGCATTGAGACCAATCAAATAAGTCTATTGAGGTGTAAATGCTCATTCTGATGTAAGATGGATCTATGGTGGTAAATAGGATTTGTTACAAGAATGTTAGCCACACCATGGCTTATTAATACCAAATGCCCAAAAATCATAGCTCATTTTACAATCAAAATATCCGATAAATATTTTATTTTAATTTTATTTTATTATATTTTAACTAGATATATAATAAAAATATTATATTTGAGGTGAAAAACACTAATTGATCTGAAGTAAGATGGATCTATAGTGGTAAAAATAGGCTTTGTTACATAACATTGACTAATCCATGTCTTGTTAATACCACATAACCAAAGAAACAATAGCTCATTTCAAAATGTAAATGCATATAAATATTTATTTTATTTTAATTTTATTATATTCTTTAATTATATATAAAATAAACAATATTATAATTCATTTTCACATATATCTAAACCATCTATATTATGTGGACATTCTATAGATATTAAATGAAGGTTTTAATAAAATACAAAATGAGAATACACACACACACACACACATATATATAAGCCAACATAGATCCATCTTAACTAAGGATTTATGAAACTATGAGAGGAATTATATTTCTTCAGGTGTAAGTTGTTCCTAAAATTTTCATTCAAAAGGAAGTTTACATTGTGAGATATTTGATTCCTCTCCTTCACTTGATATATTTCGAGTTAAGATGAATCTATACTTTCTTTTATTAGTTTTAACTTTTTATTATTAATTGAACCATTTTTCACTCAAAAAGGAGTTTGCATCTTGAGAGATTTGATTCATCTCCTTTGTTTGATAGATTTGGAGTTTAGATGAATATATGCTTGATATTATTAGCCTTAACTTGTTATTATTAATTGAATCAACATTTAAATATCTACACCCATTTACAAACACTACATCATCTGCCCCTCACTGGGCTCTATATTACTTTTAACTTTTTATTATTTTTTAATTAAGCCTACATGTAAATGTTTAGAAATAAACATTTACACCACTACATTATCACCCCCATACTGGGATGTAAAGTGCCTTTGTACATAATATGTATATTCCTTTTTTTAATGAATTATATGGATATTATATAGAAATTAAATCAAAGTTTTAATAAAATTAAAAATGAGAATATATATATATATATATAATATATATATATATATATATATATATATATATTGTTGGAGAGGTAAATCCCCTCTACGGGTAGAGGCGATCCCTACTAGCCCAGAACGGGTCTAGCAGCAATCAAACAATGCTATCACGCAAGTTCCTAATTGCAAATAAAAGGTAGGTGATGAAGACCTACTTGAGTTCCAATGCTTTTGTTCGTAGAAGAGACATCGCCCACGCTCCTTTGTCTTGGCCGGTCACAATCCTCCACTATCCTCGTGAATGGACACCTGCACACAAAGAGAAAAAGACAAATACAAGCGTGAAATCTAATATATGCAATTATACATCAGTCAGAAAGGACATAATTCAACATTTGAGAATGGAACCATAATGATAGTCATCTATTATTAATAATCAACAAAGGAGAATACAACTAGCGTCCTGATGTCCAGTCCTCCTTTGGCTGGGTGTTCAGCTACACAAGTCTTGCAAAGCTTGAAGGGATGAGGGACAAGCCTCTCTCTCTCTTTGGTTACAAGATCTCCTTACTTAAGTTAAGCCTTATGGACACAAAGAAGGCTCTTGCAACTCTAATCTCTTGATATCTTCCTTTCAGCACCAGTATTACTACTACTACCACTAGAACTAGAACTAGAACTCGAACTAGCTTGCTCAAGTCATGGAGACAAGATTTTATAGATGAAAAGGAAGGCATAAGATCAATCACAACAATAACGGATTTGGATTCATCACTTGTAAACTTCTATGGAATGGTGGAAAACTACTTCCCATTCAAGGAGATTCGAAGCCAAACCATCTTCACTTAACATAGATTCAGTTGGTGAATGAGTTGGAAAGAACTTTCGGAGGTGGATTGGTTAAAAAATTTTCCCAAAAAGGTTGGAGGGATTGTGACTCTGGGACAAAGTGCTAATGGCGCGCCCCTTTTATAGGATTTTCCCCATTGGCGCAGGCAGAACACAGTGGGCCAACGCTAATGTAAAAAGGGTTATTTTTAATGGCAAGCTGCAGGAGATGCCTTCAGGGCATATGAAGCTCATGTTCAGAGGTGAATGATGCAAGTGGTTTCAAGTCTTTTCACTTCTCACAAGTCCCGGAATGAGTCCTCCAATATTCATGAGACGGGTAACAGGGACGGTGACAAACGGTGACAAATTACTGTGTAACAGATGCCCCCTAAAGCATGAGGCCCGAGAGAGAGAGGGGTGAAATGCTTTACAAGAACATGTGCGACTAAAAACATGGCCGCTAGAGAACCTGTGTAAAGAAGTACAACTGATATCTCAAGTACATGATATATGTGGTATGGGTGCAGCCATCCATAATAGAGTATATAAAACTGGACCCCAAGTATGGACGCAGCCATCCGATGAGGATCAATAAATGGACTCAGGTATGGTCACAACCATCCAATAAATGAGTCATGTAATGATTACAATAATCCACAAAATGCAGCCCGGATTTCAATATGCACAATCCGGGGTCTTACGCTCCAACTCGATCCGAACACAGTACAAGTTCAGGCATGTGAATACAGGAGTCGAAGTCAAACATGCATGAACATCGTCTGATTACCAGTCAATGATGAAAAATGTTAACAGACGCGAGAGGTGCCACCAATAATGACGATGGTCCTCAAGGTACTATAGGTACAATCCACAACGTGTGAATCAATGAACCGGTGTCGAACACCCGCAGAATCATCCGATCGGAGGCCAATGATGAAAACCTCTCGTCGAACACGAAGAACCTGCCATTGAGGCATGCAGGTGCCAAGGTACCTAAAAGGAGTCTCTAGGTCATTTTCCTGGATAATGAGCTGAAGTTGACAGGAAGTCATCTTGATCGAAGGTGGGCCATAATGTTTCCTACATCATCGACATGAGACAGAGAGGGATAACATGTTTTGTGTGAGATATCAGAGGGAGGTTGAGTATTCTGCAGAGGTCAACTTCTCTTGAACATGTCGGCGGCACAACAGCGGATTTGGAAGTATTCGATGTCAAATGATCAGGGGCCATGACGAAAAGGCAATGAGTAGATGAACGGTCAAATAGGATATCCCAAACCCACGCAGGCAAGTGTGAAACAAGATGAGATGTCCCCACCCAGACACGAATGCAGACAAGTGCCATGTTCAAGAGTGACATACTGCTGACGACGATGATTACGGTTCCTTTATTCCCCCACCATTTCTGGCGAGTACCCTGGTTATTTTTGGATGGAAAGATCTATGGGGATATCATATGCTTGAGAGGTGTCATCACAACGAAACCCGATGTCATTAAAGTTTTAACGAGTCTGACAAAAGAAAAACTCGACGTCTTTTCATGTTTAGAGAGTTTGAAAAGACAACAAAAAGAAAACTCCAGGGGTGTCCTTTTTCGTAAAGTTGTGTCTCTCAAGCCCGAAAAAGTATAAAACTATGCTCGAAAGAACCGCCTGATCATTACGACCGAGGATTACTTTTCATAAGTAATGACTTTGATCTGAAAAAGTAAAAAAGCGATCAAATCCACGTCGCTTCGTGACCGTTAACGAACCTGAAACGACAAGGGTTCGACACTATTTTTGTTTTTACATGGTCGGAAAAGGGTTTAAAGACGACCACCTCTCATTTACATTTAGCGAGTCAAGAGGAATAACTCAGAAATATTTTCATCTTTAAATAGTCAGAAAAGAGCTGAAAGAAGACCTCCATTTTTATTTTCTTTAGTGAGTCAAAAAGGAAAAAATACTCAGCAATCTTTTCATATTTTACGAGTTAGAAAAGAGCTTAAAGGTGACTCGGGTATAGGTTCATTTTTAACACAAGCTTGAACCATGAAGAACTCTGCTTGGATTTAGTTTCATGTTTAAAAAAAGCTTGAAATGAAAAACTATGCTTGTTATAAAGTTCGCATGCCCAACATAATTACAAAAAAACGAGGTAACTGCCCCCAAGCTTCATGCATTCACAAAGTGGAGGAATGAAGGTTCCACTTTAGAGATCTTGGAAAGACTCGACTTGTATTTTACGAGATCTTAATCAAAAGACTCGATTTGGAAAGGGGGTTGTTTCATTTTTTAATGAGGTTGACACAGTAAAAGAACTATCCTCATAACCCTCGTTTCATTTTTTAACGAGCTTGACACAAGATCAGGAACTATGCTTAGTACACCTAATTTCATTTTTAAGGAGCTTGACACAGGAAAGCAAACTATGCTCCACCCGAACTTCATCATAATGAATAGGAAGTTGGGGCTTCTAAGAGTGGCTCTCCTGGTGGGAGGTCAGCATCTCGGAAGTCAGGACCCAATGCCCCCAGGACGCTACGCATGATGGCGGCGTCGCTGGATATAGGTATGGGATAGGTGGCGACGTAGTTGATTTACGGGGGGGCAGATACAACTGGTGGATAAAAACTAGGAGGGGACGACAACCGCGCAGGAGGCATCGGGGGACTAACGAATGACAATTGATTGAGAGTCACCATTCTTCCATCGTGTGGAAAGCAAGCCACACGGAAAAGCGAAGAGACAAGGGCCCCCATAGCATAAACATAGTCGTGACCAAGGAGAAGACTGAAATCTAAAACACCTTGGGTAACCATCACGTCGATATAGACGGTTTTACCTCTCAAAGTAATAGGGAACTTCGGGAGGACTCCTAGAGATGGACAGGCTCCTCCATCGAAAGCCAACAGATTCTGCTTGACCGACCTGAGCTGCAGGGAACCTAAAGCTTGCCAAGTAGTGTACGGCATAAGACTGACCGACGCACCTTCATCCAAAACAGTGCCAGGTATTGCCTTATCACAGGAAAGTACCGTAATCTGGAAAGGCACATGGGACAGAAGGCGGAAAGCGGTTAGGTGACTCCAATCAAAGGAGATGGCCAAACTACTTGGTGGGGGAATCGTATGATCGCCCTCATGCTCCATAGGAACCGAAGAGGGACTTTCGGGAGCAGCTGGGATAGGAGAGTCATTTCCGGACTAAGGGAAATCTGAGGAGACGAGAAGAACATGGGAATTACGCCCTTCCAAAATAGAGTGATTAGGTGGTGAACGCAAATCGACACTCTTTTCGACCAATAGTTGGTCTGGAACAGGCTGGGCAGAGCTAGGTTCAGTTAGAGGAGGCTGGACAAGAGAGGAATTTGAACCAATCTCGTTGTCAGCAGGGGAACGATCTGCAACTACATAAAGACGCTGATATCCAACGGGGAGTTGGGGTGAGGGAGCCACGAGACTTTCCAAGACGTCGGAGGCTTTATCCATGAGCGGACAAAGGTGAAGGGGATGATTTCCTTCACAAAGTCTGCAAGGGATTCGAATCTTCCCTTTTCCTTTACTATTCCCAACTGATAGGGTAGCATCGCCGTGAGATTCAGAGGGCGATGAGGGGTGGGCCGAATCACCGGACCATACTTCTAAGACCCTAGGACTGCCAGGACAATCACGAAGAAGGTGGTCATCCTTGCACAATCTACAAAGAAACTTGACCTTCTGCGGAGGAGCAGAAGGTGGCCCGACTTCAGGTCTACTCGAGGGGGTAGTTGCCCTTTTAGCCTCTCCTTTGAGAGCCTTCTTCTTATTTTTTTTCTTCTTCTTCTTCTTAGCCACCTGGTTACTCAAATCGAGACTTTCACCAGGCCAAGTAGAAGATGAGGACGTAGAAGTGGCCGTAGAAGGGGAGAGGTCCACCTTAGAATCAACATGAGGTTGTTCAGGTGGAGGGACTGATTGATCAGTAGGTGAGACAGCAGGGACCAGAGAGGTTGAGAACAACCAAACAGGAAACCTAACAGTTAACCCTGGGAGGGACAACGTTGCCATGTAAGGAGCACCAACATTCGCGAGAGGAGGGAAATGACCAGGATTCTCGTCAGGGGGGGGACTCGGGTTGGTGAACCCCGAAAAAGTTTCCATCAAGAACGAAAAATAAACCTACTCAAGCTAACGCGAACAAGACCTAACCGGGTAAATGTGAACGTGGCCGAATAAATTTTAAGACAAAGGAACTGAACTTGACCTTTTCATGTTTTAAGAGTCGAGAAAAAAAAAGTGAACCTAGGTCGCCTTCGAATGTGTTTTGTGAGCCCGAAGTGACAAACTGCTCAAGTGAGCCTTTTCTTTTAAGGAGTCTGAAAAGGATCAAAAGTGACTGCTCTGGAGAAACTAGGCAGGGGGTTTACCAGAAAATCTGTAAAACTGCTTATACACCTTGGCAATCATATGAAAACCAAGGAATTTCCGTACTACAGTCAATCTTCCCGAATGCTATGTTCGGTGTGTTACGGCTTGTAAGGTGGCAGACACGGCTTCCTATTGATCAAGGATAAAAACCTAGTGGAGTCTCCCCATATATATGTGACGGTACGTGGGAACCCAAGTCCATACTAGACCACAATCGAATCACACAAGGAGGAATCACCCAACCTTAATGCGAGAACAAAAGTGACTAGGTTTAACGACACCGGAGCACGTCTCTAGCCTAGACCTCTAGAATGTGAGCGTTATGTTCCAATGCGTTTTTAAGTTTATTCGGTTTATTTTATCGTTGATCTTCAATTAAGTTTCGATTTCAGGTCCTACCGTATGTGATCTTTCACAATTTCCTAGATGCAAGCTATATGCCAAAGAATACCATTTCGTTCGATGAATACGACCTATGAGAGGGTTAAGAATTTTCAATCAAACAAAATGAGCACAATCAATCAAACCCCCTAATGCAGCTAATGGCAAATAAATACAACTTTTTCTTTTAAGAATACAAATCAACAAAAAATTCTATTCCATTAACTATTGAACGCAAAAGAGATTGTTTGATTTCTTTTCAAAGGCACAATGCACTAGAATGAATTTTGAGAGACAGTAACACTGAGTAAAAGAGATAAACTCACTCAATGAGAACACAATGAAATTCCTTAAAATCACAAAGAAATCCCTCAAAAATGAGAAAAGTCCCAAAGACACAAATGAGTCATGTAATGTAGGCTCAAAGCGAAACAAAGCGGAATTCAAGTGAAAAAGAGGCAAGGCACTCAAATAACGCAATGAAATGATTCACAACTACCAAAAAAAAGTAAGGGAGCAAATAAAGAGTCGACTGGACCGATAGAAGACCAAAACACCTAAGGAAGGCTCGACACACAAAGCCACTAGATGCCCTAGGGCTAGAAATGTGAAATCGATAGAAAAAGGAAAACACCCAAAGGGTAAAGGTAATCTATGCAATTGTAATCTATGCACAATTCACTTGAAAAGTGTGCAAATGTAATCTATGCACAAATGAGAATTCTAATTATGCAAGTGTGATCTATGCAAGAGAATTCTCAAACACAAGATTATTCTAATGTAATCTAAGAACCAATCAAGTGCAAATCAACAAAATTGGGTGAGATTTCCAAAGATCAAAAAATAAAAACACTCAAAGGCGATTAACACTCATACACAATTTAGCCCCCCCCCCCGGCGAATGAGGGGGAAATGTTTTTGCAAAAAAAAAAGAAAAAATATGCAAAATTGTGAAGAGACTGAGACAAAACTCCAAGTAATGACCAAAGGAAATCAAATTAAGAATTTATCAAAAGAGAGACTCAAAACTAGTCAAACAAGACTCCCACACACTCAAGCAGTTGAAAAAGGTGTGGCAAGATACAAATCCAAGCTCAGAAGGCTGGAAAACAAGCGAACGATAAAGGTTAACAGGCCTGGTGCGACTGTCAGGCTGTAACGCGCGCTATAAAGTGATTGGCGGGGGTTGTCAGTTAGCAACAAGTGCCACTAGCGTGACTGTTAAAGAAAAAACCGCGCTAATAAAGTTTGCCAAGTTAAAAAGAAAAATAAGAGGTCTAAAGCTCGGTTTACAGTATCTAGGAAAGTCAGGAAGCAAGAGGCAGCAAGAAATTCAATCCAAAAAGCTATCTAAGCAAGAAAACAAGAGAAAACCAAAGAGGCAAGACAAAATCCAAATTGTTCAGTCCGTAAACCAAACCAGAGATTGACTAAAGCGGCTTTGATCTACTTCACTAATGCAAAGAAGTAGTGTTCTGAAGGCTATCTAGCCATGCTTCAGACTCCATCTAAGTTTACAAATTAAACAACAAGCTAAACTCCCCAGCAGAGTTGCCAAATTGTTGGAGAGGTAAATTCCCTCTACAGGTAGAGGCGATCCCTACTAGCCAAAAACGGGTCTAGCAACAATAAAAAAATGCTATCACGCAAGTTCCTAATTGGAAATAAAAGGTAGGTGATGAATACCTACTTGAGTTCCAACGCTTTTGTTCGTAGAAGAGACGTTGCCCATGCTCCTTTTTCTTGGCCGGTCACAATCCTCCACTATCCTCGTGAATGGACACCTGCACACAAAGAGAACAACACAAACACAAGTGTGAAATCTAATATATGGAATTATACATCAGTCAGGAAGGACATAATTCAACATTAATCATTACAACAATGAGAATGGAACCATAATTATAGTCATCTATTATTAATAATCAACAAAGGAGAATACAACCAGCGTCCTGATGTCAAGTCCTCCTTTGGCTGGGTGTTCAACTACACAAGTCTTGAAAAGCTTGAAGGGATGAGGGACAAGCCTCTCTCTCTTTGGTGACAAGATCTCCTTACTTAAGTTAAGCCTTATGGACACAAAGAAGGCTCTTGCAACTCTAATCTCTTTATATCTTCCTTTCAGCACAAGTATTGCCACTAGAACTAGAACTAAGATAGCTTGCTCAAGCCATGGAGACAAGCTTTTATAGAGGAAAAGGAAGAGATAAGGTCAATCACAACAATAATGGATTTGTCTTCATCACTTGGAACCTTCTATGGAATGGTGGCAAACTACTTCCCATTCAAGGAGATTCGAAGCCAAACCATCCTCACTTAACTTGGATGCAGTTGGTGAATGAGTTGGATAGAACTTTCGGAGGTTTGATTAGTTCAAAACTTTGCCCAAAAAGGTTGGCGCGATTTCGACTCTGGGACAGAGCGCTAATGGCGTTCCCCTTTTATAGGATTTTCCCCATTGGCGCGGGCATAACACAGTGGGCCAGCACTAATGTAAAAAGGGTTGTTTTTAAGGGAAAGGTGCAGGAGATGTCTTCAGGGCATATGAAGCTCATGTTCAGAGGTGAATTATGCAAGTGGTTTCAGGTCTTGTCACTTCTCACAAGTCCCAGAATGAGTCCTCCAAGATGCAGAAGAGGGGTAACAGGGACGGTGACAAATAGTGACAAATTACTGTGTAACA
>APFE030516899.1:78333-104144 GCA_000404065.3 Pinus taeda | reverse complement strand
CCAGCAGCGAAATCGACGAGCCGCCGGGGGTGGCGCTGGCCTGTCAAAACAATATTATCTCGTGTGAGGTCAGGGGAATTATCATTGGAAGAAATGTTTGAAGAATTTCAAAAGTAAGTTTGTTGAATTATTTTTATTTATTTCTAGATTATAGTTATCTTTTAAATAAAACATGTTGTTCTTGGTAGTATTTATTATACATATCATTATATTAACTTTTTCTTACTTTATCTATGCGGTTACAAAGTTTACATGAAAACGCAGGAACAAATGGTTAGATTGTTGAATGAAGATACATGGGATGATGTTGTATGCAACTATCCAGATTCAAGTTCTACATCAACATTAAAAGATTTTTATCTTGCATTTAAAAAGGTATCTTGATTTATACATTCAGTTTTATTCATCTGTGCACTATTTTTAATTTAAAACTTACACATATATTTGTTTATTTGATAAAAGATGAGGAAGGAAGATAATGGAGCACCGGACAGTTTCAAGACTTTTATTGAAAAATAAAGATCGAAAGACTGAGGAAGCAACGTATTAAGAATGTTGAACTTGATCCAACTCTTAATCATTTCATTTGGAATGGGCTAGACACTGTTCAATATCAAGTAATACAAGGCGACTGTGAAGACATTGCTAAACTCACACCAAAAAGGGATTATGCCCTAGTTATTGCTGATATTCCCCATGGTTTCAATATTCCAAACATTTACTATGATAGTGACCCTTATACTTATCAAGCTTTTAATAAAGTGGTTGCGGGATTTGTAGAAGTGACGTCATCACCATTATGGAGATTTGTGACATTTCATCCGGACACACAATTGGCAATGATATTGTCAACCTTCAAGGGGAAAACAAATTCAAGGATGCAGCTTACATGGTAAGACGTTTAAAAGGTATATTTGATTAATGTTGAAAAATTCATTTATGTACAAGTTAACTGAACTTTTATTATTTCATGTTACAGGCAAAAGTCAAATCTTCTTAACAATGAAGATCAACAATTTATAAATGACTGTGAGTTCATTCATATTGATAGTTGGGCAAAAGATGATAGCCATATGTCTATGATTTTTAATCAGGTGGACAGAAAGAGTCATAGCCAAATACTGACTTATGATGCTGTTGTGAGAAAACTAACATATGAAGACAAAGAAACAAAAGGATAGATAGTTAACATTTATCAAAAATCACAGTTATTGATTAACTATCTTATAGACATATGTTCAAATGAAGAAGATTGGGTTCTGGATTTATTTTTTGGCTCAGGTAAGTTTTGTTATATGGAATTGAATTTCAATATGTTCAAATGAAGAAATTGCATTGCAATTGAGAAAAATCCATTACAATGCAATTTCATTCAACCAAGAATTAATGCTCTTCAATTTCTTCCAGATGCAATGCAAGAAATTGGGTTGAAGTAAGGGGACTTTAGTGAATCACGTGTGGCAAAAAATGCAAAGGAACCCCGACCACCATTACATGGAATGTTTGGAAAGAACAGACATCAAAGACCCATTAGAAGAGGAAAATGAGCAAAAGGAAGCAAAAAATATTGTGGAAGAAGACAATGATGAAACTGTAGAGGACAAAGATTTTGGATTATGTGACATTGTTGATTAAATTTAAGCTATACCTGGAAATCAAGCTTGGCAATGTTTTGACTCTGACATTTTATGAAAAGAATAATCAATCAATTAAAGTTGTTATATGTTCAATATTTGTAATTTGTGATTTTCGCATTGATTTTTAAGTTAATTATTATTTTTTGAAAAAGAAGTGATTATTATTTTTTTTTTGACATGAAATTCATAAAAAAAACTATTATTTAACCATTTTTAGTTCAAATTTTTGTATAAAAATTGTGATTTTGACATGTCAATTCTAGCAAAAAGTTATCAAAACGTGTAGTCTTTTTGTTATATTTATGTTAAAAATGGTTATTTTTATGTCCATTGTTAAAAAATATTGTTTTTTAGAAACAATTATTTAATGTGGATTTAAAAATTAATTAAGGATGTATAAATATGTAGATTATCTAAAATTCAAACAATCGACTTTCTAATTTAAAAATGCAAAACAGTAAAAACCCCATTACCAAAAAAATTAAAATTAAAATAAAAAACAAGAAAATATGAAGAAAACGACCACTTCAAAAACTATCAAATTTAGAAAATAATTATTTACATTTCATACACTAGAAAAATTAAAGTCAAAAAATAGGTCTTTTAAAAAAAGGGTGTGATCCAGAATACTCACTTTTTTAAATTAGCATGAAAATCACTACCATTCTAAAACGTAATGTACATGAAAAAAATTAAAGTTCCAAAAATTATTCTCTAAAAAAAACATGTGTGTTCTGCATCACCCCTTTTCAAAATCAAGTAATTTTTTTGTTATCTCTTCGAAATGGGTAACAGTATCAGTTCCCGTTTCAAAGTTTACATTGTTCATCGAGATAGTTTTGAAAAACGTGGCTCGTAGCATGCCTCAACCCCTTAATAGCTTGTGCATAGTGATTTATGTGGTCCACTTCCAGTTGTTTCATTCTTTGGCTACAAGTATTTCTTAACTTTAATTGATGATTTCTACAGTCGCACTTGGGTATACTTCTTAAAACTCAAGAGTGAAGTATTTAACATGTTCTTGGCCTTTAATTCCTTTGTTGAGAAACAAACTAGACATTAAATTCTTAAGCTAAGATCTGATAATGGCAGAGAATATGTTAACAACAAATTCATCAACTTTTGCACTCAACATGGAATTCAAATGCAACATACTGTTCCATATACTCCACAACAAAATGGTGTAGATGAAAGGAAGAATTACACCTTAAAGGAAATGACTACTTGTATACCTCAACCTAAAGGACTTAGTGTTAATTTTTGGGCAGAAGCAACTACTTGCAAATTACATAGTAAATCGCACTCCTACTAAAGTTTTAAAGAATATCACTCCGAAAAAAGCATGAAGCTCAGTTAAACTAGATGTAAGTCACTTTTTTGTTTTTGGAAGTGAAGCATGGGCCCATATTCCAGATGAGAAACATAAAGCTTTAGCACCTAAGAATGAAAAATGTATTTTTGTTGAATATTCTGAAGATGTCAAAGGATATAGACTTATTCCACTTAAGTTAAAAAAAATTATCATAGAAGAGATGTAAAGTTTGTTGAAAATATATTGGCCTACGAGCCTAGTTCAATGGATGTGCCACGTCGCACTATCCCTTCTACTTCTAAAAGATGTTTCTTCTTCAGATGATTAAAGCGAGGATGAAAATCCTCCCCAACCTCCTCAGGATCATCCTTCACCTCCTCAACTTCCAAAATGGGTATGTGTTACTTGGGATGTAGCAGGTGATCTTGCAAGTGATCCTACAGATCAGTGACGTACACATTCTCAATTCGATAGAGCCTCTTCTTTACTAGCTCAAGCTTCAGCGTATTATGATCCTAACACCTTTACAAAAGATTCAGGCCATCAAGATTGGGATGCAGCTATGAATGAAGAATATCATTCATTATTGGAAAATGATACATGGGATCGTGTTCCTCTTCTGAAGAGTCGAAAACTTGTTAGATGCAAATGGGTTTATATAACCAGGTATAGACTAGATGGAAAAGTTGATAAACATCAAGATTGTCTTGTTGCTAAGGCTTTTTTACAAGTTGAGGGCATTGACTATACTAAAACCTTTTCCCCTATTGTGAAAATTAACTCTATCCACCTCATTGTTTCCCCTGCTACCTCTTTCAAATGGGAAGTCCATCAGATGGATGTTAAATCTGCCTTCTTGCATGGGGACTTGCACGAAGAAATACATATGGAACAACCTATTGTCTTTATACAAACATACTCTAGCCTTGTATTTCGGCTTAAGAAATCCCTTTATGGTCTCATACAAACCTCTCGGGCTTGGTATGCCAAAATGGATAGCTTTCTTTTAGATATTGGCTTTTCTAGGTCTCATTCTGACAATACTATCTACACCAAGAAAGTGGATAAGTCTCTTATCATTCTTGTTCTTTATGTTGATGATCTTATCCTTACTAGTAGTGATACCAACATTATGAACCATGTGAATTGCAACCTTAAAAAGAAGTTTTAAGTCACACACATAGGACACTTGCATTATTTCCTTAGTCTTCAAGTCTTGCAATCCAGGGAAGGTATTTCCCTTTCCTAGTCCAAGTATGCCTGTGATCTTCTACGCCACTTTTGCATGCAATATTGTAAGCTAGCCCCTTCTCCCTTTCAGTATAGAGCCAAAATTTTAGTCACTTGTACTTCCCATGAAGTTGATGCTAACTTATATCGTCAGCTTGTACAAAAAATTTTGTATTTGATCCATACCCATCCTAACCTTTCCTTTGTTGTTGGCCTTATTGTTCAGTTTATGCAAAACCCACATGAAATTCATTGGAAAGAAGCTAAAAGAATACCTCATTATGTTTGAGGTATAGTTTATTTTGGGATTCATTATAGTGCAGAAGCATCTCCTCTATTGGTTGGTTTCACTAATTCTGATTGGGATGGTGACCCTGATGAACTGAAGTCTACTGCAAGTTATGTCTTCACTCTTGGTTCTGGACCTATTACATGGGCTTGCAAGAAACAAAGTGTCATTTCTCTTTCTTCAGTAGAAGAGGAGTATCATGACACCATAGAAGCTAGTAAGGAAGCCCTGTGGCTTAGTCAAATCTTGTCAGAGTTTGGCTTTCAGCAGCAACATCCACTACACTTTGGTGTGATAATAAAAGTTCCATTCAACTATGCAGAGATCTAGTCCAACATCAGCACATCAAACATATTGAACTACACATGCACTTCATCAAAAAGCCCATTCATGACCATGTTCTTGAAGTGCAATATTGTTGAACCGATGGTCAAGTTGCACACATCTTTACAAAGGCTCTCACAGAGGAGAAGTTTACTAAATTTCGATTTATGGTTGGAATTCAGGAAGTTGTCACTAAGGGGGTATAGGCTCTCCTATTGTGTCATATTTCCACATCCTTCAATCCTATCCCAAGTTTTTCTTAAAGGGGGATGTTAGGATATTCCGGCACATAGGAAATAGTTAAGTATAACTTTGTCTAATGTAGAGTTAGGTAAAGTGTTTTTCTTTACTATGTACATTTATAACTTACAATCTGATGGTCACAATATGTTCTAGACATGAAGTGATCCAACAATTCATTCTCTTCTTGGTATTACCAACACTTGATCCATTGCTTAACACCTAATTGGTCCATGATCTCTATTTAAAGAGCATGGATGGTCATTTGTAGGGTAACCATTCATAAGAGAAGCTTATGTAAATTTTCATTCTTTTATTCATAAATTGCCTAAAGTGGCTACATTGGCTCAGGTCATGGATTATTTTCCTCTTTGAGGGTTTTAACCAAGTCAAGAATACTGGTGTATTGATCTATGATCTATTTGTGAGCGGTGTCCTATGGTGTTCCGTTTGAGGAACTTACCCTGTAAATTCATACAAGGAGCCATAGATCTGATAGTCATTAACATCTTATTTACACCTCTTAACTAAAAGTTTGTGGGTTACCAATAATATCTAGGGATGACACTATGTTTTGCAGAGGAATTCATAGCTCCTATGTCAAGGTGTGCATATAGAGAATATTGTTTATAACCACTTACTTTGACATCTACTCTAATAACACTCATATCTTCAAATCCGTTCATATGGAGAATAGATGTACCTGGTTCTAGATGGTGGTCTTTTGGTATGCATTGTAATGCTTGCTGCTCCTAGTTATGATCTTCTTCTTCTTTGATCATATATTCAAATTCTTCTATCATCATTGAATCTTTCAGTTCTACAAGTTGTTTCTGTTTTTTAACCAATTCCTTTTGGTCAACTCTTATACTGGTTAGAATTTCTTTAACCAAACCTCTTGTTTCTTAAATGGTGGTTTCCAGATGTAATATTTCTCCTTGTAATTTACTAACCTGGTATGATTATTCTTCTTCATCTAAGATATTCTCAATGATGGGATAATCTTTCTTAAACCCATAGGATTTCCATTGATGAAGAAAGCTTACTTATTCTCTTCTTATAATAGACTTGTGGGGAAACTACTTCTTTGGTGGAATGTTGGATGAGTTTGTAAAGGAAATTTGTGTAGATGTGGTATGTGTGTCACTTGGATAGTAGGCACCAAGATTCACCATGCTTGGTTGCGTGATTTTGGCATGTTGGCATTGGAGGGTTGAGAGATGTTCTGTGAGTCGGTGTCAGATGGCGAAATCTCATGGTGTGAGAGAAGAAATACGAGAATGTATAGATACAATTTCAAAGTGAAGGTCTATAGGATTTTCTAAATGAAACATCTTGACATCGGAAATGGAGTCAATATATAAGGTGGATTTAGAGAAAAATGAGTCTTCAAGATGTGGAAATGGAGGGTTGGACTCATCTAAATCTGTGACTGAAAAATATTCTTCATTTTGTGGGGGATACTCTACTTGGTCCCATTCAGTCAAATCATAAATATTAGAAAAAATGTCAAAACATTTATTTTGGAAATGATTTTTACCCTTCAAAGGGAATTTTCTTGCCCAGTTTCCCGACTTCTTGCAAATGAAACAAGTTCCTGATTGTGCTCTTTGGGAAGCTTCCTGCCTTTTCTTTGTCTCTGGAACCTTTGTCTCCTAGGGTAAAACCTTCTAGGCTGGCTTTCCTTCATGCATTTTCGACATTGGAAATCACTTCCACATTGTCCTTTGCTAGCATTCTTCTTTTTCTTTTGCAGCCAAAATGATAGGTTTCTCCATAGATATCACAAACACTTGCATTGAATCCAAGTTGTTTCTTCACTGATTTTGATGTCTTATTTTGGAGGCATTCTTTCTATAGAGTAGATACAGTTTGTTCATGGAGTCCTACAAGAGAAATATTTTCAATATCTATATTTTCAGCTTCAAATTTGCTTCTAACAAGGTTTGTGATCCTGCTGGGCATTGGAGACAAACATTTTCTCAAATAAGTTGTATTTTGTGGGTCTCTTGCCTTATAAAGAAGATCTGGCATTTTACAGAAGAACTTAGGAAGTTATTTTATATCACAAAGTCTTTGGCTCATGAAGATATCTTCATAAAGATGATCATCAACCTCAATTTCTCTAAAAAACTTATGGGGAACTGCCTTGACAAGTTCAATGACTAGCTTATTACTGTCCATAATATTGAGCTTGTTAGATTCATGCATTCTAGACCACCATAATTCTAAGTTACCTTGGAAACCCCAACTTACCCTTAAAGCTAATTCTGACCATGAGACTCTGTTTTAGTGAATGGAATTTTGAGTACTTTCCCATGCACTCCAAGTATGGATTTCCACGAGAATTTAATTTTTAGATTTGCAGTTCGGATTTGTCATTGGACCTTGATCTATGTTAGCTCAACTAAGAGTAGGGAACTTATCAGTGTTTAAAGGATCATATCGAGTTTTTCCAGGAGAGCCATACTTAGCATTACACCACTTTTCCCATACAGATTCAAAAGGTTGGTTTGGTCTATCACTAGCTACAATTCTAGGTATTTTACTGGATCCTTCTCCCTCTTCTTTTACATTTTTATTTTTGATTTGTTCTATGGTGGCATATCAAAGACTAGGATTTGTGATTGTACTAGAGCCAATTTTTCTCTAGCGAATGAAATAACATTTCGAATTGAAAATTCTAGGATTATATACAGAGAACTGTTTGAGAAATAGTGGAGTATTTTTCTTTTCAGGGTTCTTTTCTTCTAGGTGGAATGTTTCGCTATAAACATCCACTGCAGTAAGTGCTTCTTCTAACTTGGGATTTTCTTTCTCTAGACTCAGCTTCAAATCTATTACTACTTCCATATTTTATCTAACTTCATATTTACATATTTTAACATATCAAAATGCCCAGAATCTTTTTGACTCAAATCATCTAAACTAGAATGGAGTCCTGACACATGGGACTGTACTTTTAGCACTTCTTGTGATAGGTCATCTAAATTTTGTGCTACACATGTTAGCTAATAATTGTTGTAGTTCTGAAGCGTTATAAAATCTTCGGTCTTCTCATCTATCACATTCCTATAATGTAGGAAATCCACATCAGCTACAACATTCCCATCGTTGAATTTTTATATAGAATTGCCAGGAACAAGCTCCTTTCTGGGAGTAGAATATTTTCTAAATCTTCCCCTATATTTTTTCTAGGTAGTGTGTATCTCATGAACTTAATTTCTCTTGGAGAGGAAATATGTAAACATTCTTGACATTCAGTATGTTTTCCAAAATGTTCCTCTTTCAAGGTTGACTAAGGTTTGTGAAAGACTTGAAATTTTTTATCTGAACTTGGAATTCTAAAGGCAATACAAAATTTTCATTGAGAGGATGATTCATACTATTGTTTTTTCAGATAACTGCTAAGATTTGAAGTATTATGGCTTCTAGGAGAGTGACTTCTAATAGGGCTTTTTAGTAATGTGGTTTCATTCCTTAGTTTAATGACTGGTCCTCTACTCAACTAAGAAATAGACAATCCTTTAGGTTTTGGAGTAGGAAAATACCTTTGAGACAATGGATCGTATTATGTAGTCCAATCACCAGGGGTTTTTAATTGATAAAACCCTATTGTGATAGGAGTGAAATTACCAAGTCCAACCACCACTCCTTTTGTTTTGTCTCTCTAAGTAAGCTAGGGATTGAGTGCTGGTAGAGTTGTCGAGAAAAATCATAAACAAACAGTGCCATGTAACTGGGAAATATCAGATTGCTCAGTCATATTAAAGCTAGGAAAATGGATGTAAGATTGAAGTAGTTCATTAATATGGGGATTGGTTAAAGAAACTTGGTATCGTGGGATGATAAATAAACAAACTAGAACATTGTGAAAAGGGGCTTCAAAACCACCTAGTAGGGCATTAGTAAATTGATTATTGCATGAATCAATCACATAAGCTGAGAAAGACACATTCAAACTAGCTATGAAAAGAGGGTTATTGCTAATTTTTATTAGTCTAAGATGTGCATACTTATAACCTTGTTCTAGTCCCCATTGTACATCATCTAGTTTTATGAGAGGTATATGATAAATAGGTTGGGTAACATTGATAGGCACATTTACAGAGGCATATGAGATTGGTTGCACAAAACTTAAACATTGGAAGGTCATAAATCTTATTAGGAGGTATATGAGGAAGGAGCAAATTAGGAGTAGGGGTAAATTCCTGAATTACTACCCTGGTAGCATACAAGGCTCATATTTGTTTAATATCATTCCAATCCAATTTGTTTTCTTTGAAGCTTTCATATCAACAGAGAAATCATAACTACTTGAGGACATTTGTTACTACAATTCACTACTCATTATTGTGCAAGAAGGTAAGGAAACAAAATACGTGAAGGTATAATACTATACACCTGAGGAATGGGACTCCCTCAGAACTACAATGCCTTCCTTTGGCTTCAATTATCCAGAGACATAGTCCACCAACAATCTTTGCTGCAACAGGCCTTTGTATAACTTCTTCACGCTACTAACCATATCCCGATTGCTATAATGATAGCTAATATCGCTCGGAATACTTACTCAAATAATAAAGACAACTCAAAAAATGAAAATGCACAACTTTTATTCTCATTTTTTATTTTATTAAAACTTTGACTTAATCTCTATCGAAGTCAAGTCCCACTAGCACAATTTAACTAAGGATCTATGAAGTTACGAGATGAATTAAATATGTCGAGCTGTAAGCCTTTCCTCAAATTTTGCACAAAGAAAAAGGTTTGCATCTTGAGATATTTGATTCCTCTCCTTTGCTTGATATATTTGGAGTTAAGATGTATCTATGCTTGTTTTTATTAGTTTTAACTTTTTATTATTAATTGAACCATTTTTCACTCGAAAAAAAGTTTACGACTTGAGAGATTTGATTCCTCTCCTTTACCAACACAAACCCATATTAACTAAGGTTATATGAAGCTATGAGAGGAATTAAATCTCTTAGCCTTTCCTCAAATTTTTCACTCAAAAGTAAGTTTGCATCTTGAGATTTTTGATTCCTCTCCTTTGTTTGATATGTTTGGATTTAAGATGAATCTATGCATGTTTTTATTAGTTTTATCTTTTTATTATTAATTGAACGATTTTGGACTCAAAAAGAAGTTTTCATATTGAGAGATTTGATTCCTATCCTTTGCCAACATAGATCCATCTTAACTAAGAATATATGAAACTATGAAAGGAATTAAATTTCTTGACATGTAAGCATTTCCTCAAAATTTACACTCAAAAATAATTTTTCATCTTGAGAGATTTGATTCCTCTCCTTTGGTTGATATATTTGGAGTTAAGATGAATCTATGCTTGTTTTTATTAGATTTAAATTTTTATTATTAATTGAACCATTTTTCACTCAAAAAGAAGTTTTCATATTCAGATATTTGACTCCTCTCATTTGCATGATATATTTGGAGTTAAGATGAATCTGTGCTTGTTTTCATTAGTTTGAACTTTTTATTATTAATTGAACCACTTTTCGCTCAAAAAGAAGTTTCCATCTTAAGAGATTTTATACCTCTCCTTTGCTCGATAGATTTTGAGTTAATATCAATCTATGCTTGTTTTTATTAGTTTTATTTTTTTATTATTAATTGAACCAACATTTAAATATTTACACCCATTTACAAACACTATAACATATGCCCCATATTGGGCTCTATATTAATTTTAACCTTTTTAAACTAATCCTACATGTAGATGTTTAGAAACAAACATTTACACAACTACATCATCGCCCCTATATTGGCTGTCAAGCGCATCTAGATAGAATATGTATACTCATTTTTTATTTTATTTTTTTTTCTTTTTATTTTGTGGATATTTTATAGATATTTCTTGACCTCGGTCTAAGGGCATCTAATCTGTCTCTCGAGGTGCCAGGCCACACTAGCCCTAAGATGACCGAATTTTTTAGCATGTCTCCTTCCCCTAGCACATGGTACAACCACCCCCGTGAGGTTTTTTCATGGCCCCCCTTGCTAACAAGGCCCATCCTAAACCGATTGTGTTAGTGGAACTTGAATTTTACAGAGATTAAATCAAACTTTTAATAACGTTAAAAATGAGAATATATATATATATATATATATATGTATGAGCCAACATAGATCCATATTAACTAAGGATCTATGCAGCTATGAGAGGAATTAAATCTCTTGAGATGTAAGCATTTCCTCAACATTTTCACTCAAAAAATAAGTTTGCAGCCTGAGAGATTTGATTCCTCTCCTTTGTTTGATAGATTTGGCATTAAGATGAATCTATGCTTGTATATTTTAGTTTTAAATTTTCATTAATAATTTAATCAGTTTGCACTCAAAAATAAGTTTGCATATTTAGAGATTTGATTCCTCTCCTTTGCTAACATTGATCCATCCTAACTAAGGATGTATGAAGCTATGAGAGGAATTAAATCTCTTAAGGTGTAAGCATTTCGTCAAATTCTACACTAAAAAGGAATTTTGCATCTTGAGAGATTTGATTCCTCTCCCTTGGTTGATAGATTTGGAGTTAAGATGAATCTATGCTTGTTTATATTAGTTTTAACTTTTTATTATTAATTGTACCATTTTACACTAAAAAGGAACTTTGCATCTTGAGAGATTTGATTCCTCTCCTTCTCTTTATAGAAACTTTCGAGTTAAGATGAATCTATGTTTGTTTTTATTAGTTTTAAATTTTTATTATTAATTTTACCTTCATTTAAATGTTTATGGGGACTTGATCAACTAAGCTAACCCTTAAGACTGTACATTCATTTATATTTTATTATAACTAGCATTTATTTATTTATTTATTTAGGGTATACTTATTTTTATTTTTTAAATGGACACATGTGAACTTGATGTTGAAAGTTACACATCATATCTCCCTCACATTAGTTCGTAGAATGATCCACTCTATGCAATAAGTGGATACCTTTGATTATTTAAAAGACAACTTTTTTGCTCAACATCAAGTTGACAAGTGCCCATTTTAAAATAAAAAATTAAATACTTAAAAAGAGGAAAAAATAAGAAGTTGAGTTGCAGTAAAACATAAATGAACATGTATAGTTAGTTATTTTTAATTAAAAGCACGTGCTTTCTCAATAAAATATTACAATATATAATTCATTGAATACTTAATATAAAATTGATATGTGACATTTAAAAATATTATTAATAACTGTTGGCTTGAGGGGGCTTGACCTAGGTTCAGCATTAGTTAGCCAAGAAAATCCCTACACTACTAGCCCTTTCAACATCAGCCCACGGAGCATAGACTGAAGCCTCACCTAAAGCAGTATAGGGGGATGCTGGAACTAAGTTTTTGCACCTTGAGATGGTCGTGATGTCGGTTTATTCCTTCTATTCCGGCCTTCACGCAGGTCATTTAATTTTAGGGTTCTGTATACCTAACTGCTTATTCCTCCCTTCGATACCTTAGTGAGAGGGTACGGCTAAGCTTTGTGCAACCCTGACCTTCGATTTAGATACTTTCATGCTACTAAGGTAGCGTGTTTCTCAGATTGTCAAGTTATCTTAAGAATCTTACTCACTCACAATTAGCACCGCGTAGATAGATATTCTTATTTGCATTCAGTTATCCAACATAATTATATTCATTCGCAGACCATATAATAATTATAAAGGAAATTCATACATAAAATAACAAGATGCATGAATCGGAACAAGGACATAGAAATTGCAGAATACTTCTCTTTATTGATATCTTCAAGCGATTACAAACTCTATCTGCCTTGCGCACATAGCTACAGGTGTCTGTGCACGTAGCTATGGACTTCCAGCCTAGACCTCTATGCACTCAGTTGCAGAGCCTCTACCTACTCTACGACCCGAAACTTGGACTTCTTTCTTCAGAGCTATGACTCTCTTACATGATATGACTCTCAAACTACTTAGAGCTTAGCCATTTTTATACAATCCCATGGTTCACAGACCATGGGTATATCTTTTATAGTCAAATTTACTTTACAAAAACAAGGGTCGACAACCCTTTATGACTTATGACACCTTCCTACTCCGCGACCACAATATTTTGAGTCTTTACAAGTTTATTACAAAATTTGACCAAAACATCGGTGTTTAGCCCTAAAATTGTCCTTGGGGAATCCCGCTCCCAACAGGCCTCCGACATAAACATCGTGACTCTCCCTTGAGTCACTCAGTAGGCATAGAGATCTTTGTGCAAATCCCTTCTAGCTCGACTTATATGACAACAACCTCATCCGTGCATTGTGCGACCACCTACTTCGCATCTTCCACTCTCTTCTCGGTCATTGTTCCTATGTTGTCGACCTGAAGCTTTTGCTGCATTTCTTGCAAAGTTGCAAGCTTGCCTTCAATAGATCCTGTCACTATATAAGCCTCATCTAGCCAAGGCTTCAGCCTTGCCTTTAGCAATGCTTCCTTGTGCAGCATTGTGTCAACCTATTCCTTCAATTGCTTCGCCTCCTACAGCTTGGCTAGTCTTTGTGTCAGCACGACGGTTCATGTTGTGCCCTTAACCTCATCATAGTGCTACTATAGCTTGCATGCTTTCGTCTCTAGTTGTTGTACATTGGGTCCCCCCTGCAAGCTTGTCACAAACTCAAATGACTGCTCAAAACGTTGTGTGTAGTCTGCTACTACATTATCCACCACCACTCATGCTTCTCTAATAACAGTCACCCATTGTTCCTTCACTTCTAGCGCAGTTGAATGTTGGGCCCTTAATTATAACTCTGTATTTTGCAGGTTCAACTCCAAGTGAACCCATGCCATCTCAGTACAAGTGTCACACACCCCTGTGGCTAGCTTAAGGATGCATACCTTAACCGACTCCTCCTTCGGAATGGCCAACTTTGTGACCATTCGACATACTTCATCGATGACCTGCATAATGCGCTTGCTCTAATTGGTTGCCTTAGTCTTAGCGAAAATGGAAGAATTTGTCTATAGGTCCATCTGCTCATTGTTGATTCACCATTCACTGATCACCTAGAGGGCACAGTTCTCACGGGCCCTCAGCTCTGCAATTACTCCATCCTGCAAGAGATGGAGTGCTTCACATGGGAGCATTGTTAGGTTCATTCCTACTCTATTTAGGGCACTAAAAGTGGGCCTGTTAGCCTCATTCTCTGTGGTCAGTTCTCCATCAGGCAACATTATCACACTGGAAGCCTTCAGGCGCAGCATCTCGGCAACCTCTGAAGTGTCGATATCCAAGCTGGTAGATACCATGCTGGCATGCGATGCATGGGTTTGCAGCTCCTGCAACCCTGTCTAGATTGCCCCTAATATGATTTTTTGTTGCTTCTCAAAATGTTAGAGGGCCTCCGCGGTGACATCCCTCACTGTGTCACCAAGATCATGCAAGTCACCCTCTCTTAGTGTGGTAGGGTCCAGTGATGTCTTGGTTGCCTCTAATTTCTTCTAGCACCCTTGCTTCTCCAGCTCCATTGGGTGCTTGATGCGAGCGAACGTCTCCTAAGGATCTGCGTTGCGCTGTTCTCTCTTCTCCTCTATCTTAGGTGAAGGGGACCTCGCGCCTTTGTCATAGCCCCACTCTGTCCCACCTGTCTACTTCCCTATCTACTATGTGGCCTCATGCTCTACCTAGGCCTTGTTAGTAGCCTCTTTCTTCCTCTTTTCAGCCTACTGTGCAATCTTAAGCTTGGCCTCCTCCTTCTTCTTCTGTGCGGCAGAATTGCTCCCGCCCACTACCAAGTCTGTGGTAGTGTGCCACTCTACTAGCCATTGATCAAGCACCACATCAATGTTGTCATCTATTTCCAGATACGAAAAGTCATACCATTTCTGTGCAGGGTCCTTTCACGCCGTGATAGATACTCAATGGAAGTCTACTTTAAATTTGGTGTAGCCCTACAGTTTGTCGTACACCATAGGTGAAAATCATGGCTTGCGATTGATGGCTATCTAGATGTTCATCTCCATCAAGATCTAAAAGATTGTGTTGTCCCTGACTCGCTACACATTCTTGGTTGCCCATAGCGAAGCATACTTCGTTGCTTCTGGGATGTCTGGTGTGACCGAAGGGAACTGGCTATCCTTTGGTAGCTCCCATGCTACCAGCACAATTGACAAGAAGAGCAATGCATAGTGGAACATCTTGCTGAGCTCCTGTGCTTCGCGATAGTTCACTAGGAACTCTTCATGAAGGTAGTCCAACTAGTTGAACTAGATTCCTTTAGTGCACTGTTCTGCTAGCATGACGATAGGCACTAACACGTCATTGGCACGACACTTCCTCATCACTTTCCTTACTAGGATCTGTGTGGCTACCTTCACGGTAGGGCAACAGATGCTTGATATAGCATAACCACGCAGCTTCTTCACCAGCTAAAATTTTCCTTCATAGACTCTGCAAGAGTCTATTTGCCACCTTTTCTGCCAAATATCATGGCTAGATTCTCACCTGTATATGGCAATCACGTTATGCAGTGAATCAATCTATCCCTAATGGGTATTGGCTCCTCCAGCCCTAGACACCCATCATGCACCAAGCACAATAGCTGCTTGATGACCAAAACTGTCACTAGGATGTGGTTGCAGTGTGACACCCAAAGTAGGTTGAGAAACCCTACCTTGTTTACTCCTCGGAGCCATGTTTGTGGCTCCAATGTGGTTATCCGAGAGTTCATATCAATGATATGGTGCATCAACTGCTCAATCAATAGGTGTGGTAACTTCTCATGATCAACCAAGTCCCAGTCTTCAAGTTTCAGTAGCGGCACTCATGGCAAGCGTGGCCGATAAAAAACAATTTCATCCAGCAGTAGAGGGGTTTACAGGGGAGTCTTACTCTCATCGATGTCGCTCGACACCTTGGTCTTGGGCTTGTGCGGAGGGACGTACTCCGACAACAAAGTAATAGGGTCTACACCCTTAGTTTCAACCTCCTCTACTTCAACTACCACATCCTTAGCATTCATCGGGATGTCTTCAATGTCTTCCTCCTCCAGTTCCAAATTTATGGCCTTTCCTTTCTCCTATGAGGTGGGTTTTGGTGGGTTTCTCCTTGGTGATGCAAGCACTGGTATGGTAGGCTGCTTTCCCTTCTTGTCCTTCATGATTTCCTTGGTTGGCGTTGGCTTTGGTCTTGGTGTCCTTGGCGATTTAGGGACCTCAGCGAATACTTTGGCCACTACTGGAGCAACTTCATATGCCTCTATCTCCATTTCCGGTGCTGACTCCTCTGCTATTTCTTCGGTATTTATAGTTTTTGTAGGTGCTGACATAATGCTTTTCAATAGTACTCGCGACGTCTCTAGTAAGTTTTCAAATGCTAGAGTCTCTTTCAAAGCCTCGAAGAATTCTCAGTTCATGAGTGCCTGAAAGCTCAACAACTCAATTCTCAAAATGCCAAGTGCTTTTTGTGAGACAACCACTTGTAATTTATAGGGCATTTTGAATTTAAATCTAAACATTCCCCCCAAATTTGGTTCATTAATTCTCCATTGGCAGCATATTTTGAAGATATGAGCCATAAATTTCATCTTAAATGTCGGTTGCCCACTCCATTTGGACACATTTCTACCGTCGAATCATGAACAGTGATTTTAATAGTCATTTTTCGGTCGACCTGCATGATTTCTCCCTAGGTAGCAAAGCTCCCTTCATGTTGCCGTGAACCCTATGAAACTTCCTTGCTTCGTACAATCCTCCAATCACATAGCTCCCCAAATAGGCCAGTATAGTTTATAGTCCTGCAGTGCCTTTCAACTACCTGGAGTGCTAAGATTGTGCTACCTTCATCTAGTCACATGGCTAGACTCCCCATCTATGGTTGTAAGTGACTACCATTCACCTTTCCTGGGAAGGGCTCTCCATTCAATTTTACTAGCTATACCATTCCTTCATTAGTTATTCCCTTAATGACATAGGGCCCTAACCAGTGCATCCTGAACTTCGCTGGAAATTTATCAAACTTACTATCATATAACGAAACTAGTTCATTTACCATAAAGGTGTGCAGCTTAATGTGTCGATCATGTCAGGCTTTTTTGCGTTGCTTTTAGACATGTTGGTGAAATCCAGCTAGAAATATCTCTTTCTCAAGCTCATCTAGTTGTTTGAGCCTTTCCTCAAAGACTCCACGATCTGTCATACCTGTGAGTGTTTCTATGTGTAGACTAGGCACAATATATTCCATAGGCATTATAGCTTCAACACCATAGACAAGCCTAAAGGGGGTTTGTCCAGTCAACTTCTTGCATGTCAGTTGATAAGCCAACAGTACAATAGGTATGCTTAGGTCCCAATCACTTCGCTGAGCATTTCAAACCTTGGTCATTTCATTCTCCAGCACTTTATCGAATGCTTCCACCATCCTGTTAGCCTGCGGGTGATAAGGTATGCTCTTTTGGTGATATACATAAAACTCCTCCATTAACGCGTTGATCGTATCATTCGGAAAGTGCGTACCGTGATCACTCATTAAGATCCTTAGACAACCAAATTGCGTCAATACATACTCAAAGATGAAATTTGCAATAGTCGTGCCTGTGAAATCCTTCACAGGTTGTGCCTCCACCCAACGAGTGAAATACTCCGTCACAGTGATAATGTACCTCGCTCTCGTCATTCCTTGGGACTGAATAGGTCCCACAAAATCTATCACCCATTTCTCAAAGGGTTGCAACATCATCTATGGATTCAAAGGCATCTCATCCCTCTGCGATGGCATGTTAGTCCTTTGACACACATCACACTCCTTTCAATATGCTTTTGAGTCCTGATGTAGGGTTGGATACCACAATCCTGTGTGTAGAATCTTTTGTGCAGTCGCTCTCCCTGCATAATGTCTGCCTGCAACACCCCCATGAGCATCTGTGAAGATGTTTCTTCTTTCAAACTCAGGAACATATCGTCGCAATATCTAATTAGACCCCATTTTGTATAGATGCCCAATAATGAGAGAGAAATCTACCGCACACAACATTAATTCCTTCTTCTGCTGAATGGTCTATCCTTCTAGAGTAGTTCTTGTCATTAGGAAGTGTATTATATCCTCAAAATGATCATATGTGACGTGCACTGCAAATAGCTGCACATTAGGCAATCCCTCCTCCAAATTAGTGGGTTCTTGCCCTATTTCAATGTGCAACAGATGGTTTGGTCTGGCATTCAGTCATCCAAGCTTCACAATAACTTCAATATCATATTCTTGGAACAATAACAGCCATCTGTAGATTCTCCACCCCAACACAGGCTTATTGACCAACTACTTCAGCTCGAAGTGATCTGTATACATCTTAAAATGGTCTTGCAACAAGTAGTGTCTAAACTTCTAGAGCACATACGCCATGGCTAACTGTTCATGCTCAGTGTTGGAATAGTTCTTTTCTTCCTTGGATAACCTTCTTCTTGGAAATGCGATAGGATGGTCAAAGTCTTCTCCATCATCCTGTGTCAGTATTGCTCCTAGCACTATACACGACGCATCGACATGTACATGAAACTCCTTCTTCCAATCTGGGAAGACTAGGATTGCTGCAGTGACCATATTTTCTTTCAATACATTGAGGCTCTTCTTACAGTCCTCATTCCAATAGAAGGTGACATCCTTCTTCTACAATCTTTCCATAGGCGCAGTGATCTGGGCATAGCCTTTGATAGACTTTCTATAATATCCCATGTGTCTGATGGTAGCACATAGTTGTTTCACACTCCTTTGCACTTCCAAGTCTAGTATCACCATGATCTTTGTGGGATATACCGTCAATCCCTGTCTGAAAACCACATGACCCAGCAGGGTCCCAAAGGGTACACAAAACAAGCGCTTCTTCAGATTGAGCACAACTTGGTATCTTCAACAAGTATCCAAAATCAGGTGCAAGCTTGCTACATGGCATTTCACCATCCTAAACACAGTCAAATCATCAAAGTATACTTCCAGGAACTTATGAATAAACTCTTTGAACGCAGCAATGACTATGCGCAAAAAAATCACAGGCACATTATTCAACCCAATCGACATTACAATGTACTGGAAACAACCCCACTCAGTTGCGAAGGTTGTGTTGCTCCTATCTTTTGGCAGGATTTTGATCTAGCGATACCTTGAGAAGCTATCAGTGAAGGAATATGCTTCCTGGCCACCTACATTGTCCAACACTTCATCAATGAATAGAGTCGTGAAAGGAGCATGTACATAAGTGTCATTTAGCTTTCTGAGATCCACTTATATCCTTATTTCATCCTTCTGCTTCTTCTCTAGTACCACCATTGGGCTTACCCAGTAAGATTCTTCCACAGACTCAATGATGACTACCGCGACCATCTTGTCTATCTCTAAGCGGACCTTTTCCTTATACTTCAGATTGAGACAGTAAGGCCTTTGCTTAACTGGCTTCACGTCATGTTTCAACATGATCTTCATAGCAACTAGGTCCCTAATTATCCCTTTTAGATCCGTAAACTTGGTAGGGAATAAATCCTAGTATTCATGGAGAAATTCAGCGACCTTATCCATCGTCGCATCATTCCAGTAATCTCCAATCTTCGTGAATTTGGACTCTGCCTCCATACCAATTTTTACTTGTTTCATTTTCAGTGGCATGGTTATATTAGGATTCTCAACCTATGGTCCTTCAACCTCGCAGCGACCTACTATTTCAGGGATGTTAATTTTTTATAGATCCTCGTCCCCTTCTTCAGCACTTACGTTACAACATTCTGGTGCGTGACTCAACTGAGTAGCCCACTCAAGCTCAATCAGGTCTAAAGGATCTTGTGGTATCCCAAAGATTGTTGATTTCACCTCATGTAGTGCCTCATCGATACAGTCAAACCCGTCTTCAAAACTGAATGTCATTATGAATCCTTCACCCAGAATATCCCATTCACCTATCCCATGGCAGAGCTTTTTTTCTATATACCAGTTCATTGGGACGACATCTAGTGTGTGACAAAACAAGTGCACCCATTTAGGTTCGGTTTTCTCTCCATAAGCCCGAGCCCATTTGGCCAAGTGCGCACGTGGGTCATCCTTCTTATCATAGTTTTCTACCATTCACACCTTCGGTTCCCAAAGTATGTCCTCATCATTCTCCTACATTCGTGCCAATCATAAAATCTTCCCTTATGTGTACCCCACCACCTTGTGGGCGTAGCATCCAGTGCCCAGTCGAATGCCTAGAAGCACTGCTTTTCTTGTACCTCCCTCTAAAATACATCCAGAAAGATATCTACATTATTGATGCATTCATAAGTAGGCATATTTCTTACCTCTGACGACACACAACATAGCAACTGGGTCATCATGTTGCAACTCAGTGTAGTTACTTCATCTAACCAATTCTGCTAGCCCTCTAACTCTTCATTGGAGTTTGAGGTGTAAGAACTCTCACGATTCCAGGTAATTCATCCATCTGCGGTGGGATTCACCCAATCTTGGTCTCGCGCTATTATCTTATAGATACAGTTGAGATCATCATCTCTCTCATAATCATGGAGTCATTAAGTATAGTGGAATCCTTTAGTGGGATCTAGGGGTACTATTTCACGTAGTGATTTCTTCTTGAATATCATATTTCACTTTTTTAGGTTGATTACCCTATTCATATCAGTAGCCCAATCAATTCCCAGGAGCGTAGGATAGGGGTTTCTGTCATCCACAATTTCTATTACTTCAAAGTCAGCCACTGTGCTCACACCTTCAATATCTACAGTCACCCCATGCAGCCAACCCATGGGGGTGATATTCTACTGATTCGCCATCCTTAGCTGAATCAGAGACCAATCTAGCATGGGTCTACCCATTTGTTCTGAAGTCTGCTTCAATAAGTCATTGGAATTTGACCTTAGGTCCAAAATAACTTGATCCATTTCATACTCTTCTATCTGTGTGGTTAGTCTCATCTCCTGTCCTATTCTAGTTTTAGGCTTGCTAATCTTTCGTACTATGTACGACTTGCCCATAGCATTTCCTACACATCTATTTATGAGGTCTTGTAATCCCTTCACAACCTTACTATTACGTAATAACTTCATACAAGTCTCCAGGAAGGTTGTGAGCATAGAAGGGTCCATCTCCTGATCAGACTTACCTTGCTCCCTGGGGTGGAGGCCTCAACGAAGCTCTTTTTCACTTCCATGAAGGTTTCATGTGCATGCTCCAAATCAAACTCAGCTTCCTTTGTTGGAGCTTTGCAAACCCATGTACTATCTTTTGAATGTTTCCCCTTATCATCTCCTATTGTGATTCCACTTCAAAGGACTATATTTATGTTTGGATCCACTTCACGCAGCTTAGACCTCATCATCTATATGTTCTAAGTTGGCAGAGGTAGTAGTGCCCCTTTGTCATGTATCCTTGCTATCGACGTAAGGCATTCTTCTATTTCATGATCAAACATAGTGCAATAATTGCATGACGGATGGGTTGGGTTAGTGCAATCGTGAGCATAGTGTCCTGGTTCTCTACAATTGTAGCAGATAAATTGTCCCCAACCTCTACCAGGTCCTCCTCCACCTTGACCTCATCTGCACGCCTGAAATCCTGTCTGCGCCATCCCTGCACTCTAGTCAGGAGGCCGCGTTTCTACCTGAACCCTATAGGTAGAAATTCTATCCATCATCAATTCATAACTCTTACAGTTATGCTCATCATGCCCTATTGACCTACAAACGTTGCATAACAGTTGTTGCAGTGTCTATACAAACTTCTGTAGCAAATAAAAGTTATCCGTAGCATGTTTTCCTGCTACCTGACATATAGTGCACCATAATGCAGGCCCCGCGCTTCGTCTTGCATGAGCTTCTAGCCTCAAAGGCATCAGTCCTCCTCCTGCAATATAGTTCACAAAGACTGGGCAATGGTCTTTCACATGCCCCTAATCCTTGCATTTCAGGCACCATATCTCTTTGTGCACCTCTGGTCAAACGGTTCTATCTTGCTTCAAACTTTGCATCTCAATGAAAATATTTTTCAGCTACGCATCAATCCATTGAACTGCTAGATTTGGATATTGTATCGACATTTGACGCAGTCTCATTGCAATCTCTAAGGCCTCCACCTAAGTTGTTATCTTCTGTTGTGATAACACAACCCTTAGGTGTGGTAGGAGCGAAGCCACAAACCATTCGCGATGATGTTCGTATGTTAAGTTCATGTTAGCTTCACGAATCTTACACTTTAACCTCTGATCTAATTTCAAAGATGTCTCACCTGGTTGTATCCCGATTTCCTTTAACCGCACAATAGAGTGTCCTTCAGATTTAGGCCCACTGAATTCTTTTTTCGGCACAGTCTGGATGTCTTCCTCTCCAGTATTCAAGTTATCATTAGAATACTTGATGTACCAAGTTATCATGTGCTCCTATAGAGGACTAACCAATGTTTCATTCTTTATGTGATCATCAGTAATGCCCTGAGCTTCCCATACAACTTTCATGACAAACTAGAACTAGTCCGGGTCCTGATTTTCTAAGCCTTTGAAAAAAGGAAACTTCACTAAATTCGCCATACTGAACCGCGTTGGTGGTGGAGGTGTTATGGGTGAAATTGCAGGTGATGGCGTTGAGATTGGAGGTGGTGTGGGTGGAGGTGGTATTCACAGGAATCCTTGTCTTATTGACTAAATAGCACTTCTTGGAGAAACATGAGGTGAAATCAATGGACTATATTCAGGACCATTTTTTCCTTCATTCCTGTAAGTTTTTTCACTTCATGTAGCCCCAAACATCAAGGTAGCTACATAATCCATTTTTTGCACAATAACATTTTAATCGAGTTATTCAAATATTTTGCGTAGTTACCTCGCGGTCCTTTGAAAAAATGCCAATCCACTTCGTTGTTGTCGACTGAGGTATCAACTGTGAATTTAGTTTCAAGTCCTCATATGACACGATCGAGCCAATGATAGACAACTCAGGTGATCTTATCCTCAGATGCTTCCAACCTCCGTACTAGCTCCGGGGTCCACATAATAGGACCGTCAAGTTTCCACCTTCCTTAACTATCTGCTAGCTTCGTGATCCACTGATATAACTCAACCAGGAAGAAGCAAAAAAATATTTCGTGGATCTCTGTATATAGGGACCTGTTCAGCCATTACTCCTTTGTCAGTCGCAAGTTTCTGTTCTTCTGTGCCATGAATTCATGGATCTTCCTATTCAAATAGTCTCCAATCTCTTTCTTAGTCGGATTCCAATGATACGACATCACACATCTCTGGTGTAGATTTCAGTCCCAGCAACAGAACCATTTGTTGGATTGAGGGGCCCTGGCTCAGGTTCATCGTTAGTTAGCCAAACAAATCCCTAGATTATTGGCACTTTCAGCATCAGCCTGTGGAGCATTGACCGAAGTCTCACTGGAAGCAGTATGTGGGGATGCTGGAACCAAGTTTCTACACCCTGAAATGGTCGTTATGTCATTTTATTCCTTTTGTTTCGGCCTTTGTCTAGGTCACTTAGTTCTAGGGCTTTTTCTACCTAACCCCTTATTCCTCCCTTCGATAGCTCCACGAAAGGGTACATTTTTCTACCTAACCCCTTATTCCTCCCTTTGATACCTCCGCGAAAGGGTACGACCGACCTTCGTGTAGCCCTGACCTTCGATTCAGATACTTTCACATTGCTAAGGCAGTGTATTGCTCAAATTGTCAAGTTACCTTAAGAATCTTACTTATTTTATTAGATACACATAGTTAGCACCATGTCGATACATATTCTTATTTGCGTTCAGTTATCCAACATAATTACATTTATTCACGCACCATATAAGCATTATAAAGGAAATTCATACATATAAACTAACAAGATATATGAATCAGAACAAGTATACAGAAATTACAGAACACTTCTCTTTATTGATATCTTCAAGTGATTACAAACGCAATCCTCCCTATGCACACAGCTGTAGGGGTTGACACATGCAGTTGTGAACTTCTACGCTAGGCCTCTATGCACTTAGATGGAGAGCCTCTACCTACGCTATGACCTGAAACTTAGACTTCTTTCTTCAGAGCTATGACTCTCTTACATGATATGACTCTCAAACTATTTAGAGCTTAACTCTTTTTATATAATCCCATGGTCCGTGGACCATGGGTAGATCTTTTACAACCGACTTTACTTTACAAAACTAAGGGCAGACAACCCTTTATGACTTATGACACATTCACGCTTCGCGACCACAAAATGCAGAGTCTTTACAAGTTTATTACAAAATTTGACCAAAACATGGGCTTTTAGCCCCAAAACTCTCCTTGGGGGATCCGGCTACCAACAATAATAAAAATATTCATTATAGGTCTTAAATAAAAATATTTACTATGTAAGGTCAATTAATATTAACATGTATTTAAAAATAAATTAATAACATACAAACATTTTAATATGGACAATGGAAATATTCCAATATATAATTCATTGAATACTTAATATGACATCGATGTTTAACATTTAAAGAAATATTATTAATCATAAAAATAGTCATGGTGGATCTTAAATAAAATACTTACTATGTAAGGTCAAGTAATATTGATATGTTTTAAAAAAAATAACATAAAACCATTTTAATATGAGCAACGTGTTCCATGGTTAATAATCTAGATTATGTTTTTAAAATCTATATATGTTTTATAGATATTTCACTTATATATTAATTAATTTTGTTGTTAATAATAACAACCAAAGATATAGCAAGTGTTAGAGGAATTAAACATTTTGAGGTATATATATATATAGATATTAAAATTTATATCAGAAAAAGAGTTTGCACCGCAAGATGGAGGTTTGCACCACTACAAGTGACATGATCAATAATCCCACTTTCATTATCAGTCGTTAGTTATTAATATAACAATTGACTATGAAGGAGGTTGTAAAATTATTTTTCTTACTTAAAACTATACATAAAATATTACACTTTATATTAAGTAACATAAATTTATATCAATTTTAGTACATAAAGTATTTAAAAGTAAAATAATGGGAGATAAAAAATAAAAAATAAAATAAAATCTTATATTTTGCTTTGTAAAATTTCAATATGAGATTTAAAATAAGAATTTGATATCCATGTTACCTATTTGATATTTCTAATATATATAAATATATATATTATATATAATACACACATGGGAGAAGTTATATATATATATGTGTGTGTGTGTTGAACATTGTGGAATATCTTAATGCCCCCAAAATAAGTAATTAGAAAACAAAATTAGTTATTTCATATAAGAGAATATGTGGAATTCATTCAACTCTTAGTACAAATTGATATATGGTATTTAACACATATTATTAATAATACAAATATTTATTGGGTGTTAAATACAATATTTCACTATATAAGATCAAGTAATATTGACATGTATTTAAAAATATATTAATAATAATAAATCCTTTTAATATGGACAATGTGGTTCATAAATAATATATTTCATTGTCCATGTTAAATAAAATATTTCAATGTTTTTTCTTTTTAAGATGAAGGCTTAACCCTACAAAAAAACAGAGCACAAAGCTTAAAAAAATGTCCCCAACATCCCTAGATACAAAAAAAACAATACCAACCTAAAAACTTTCCGAAAATACAAAAAATAAGGTACAAAGACCTGCCAACAATAAATCTAATTAAAAATCAAAATATATCATCCCCAAACCCCAAAAAACAAACTCATAAAAAAAAGACAACGAGCCCAACTAGGGCCCTACAGAACCCACAAACTCCAATGCCATCAACAACCATGCCTAAAAGGAGCCCAACCATGAG
>APFE030516899.1:47463-75350 GCA_000404065.3 Pinus taeda | reverse complement strand
TACATATTATTTTTCTTATAATAATAAAGTCTTGTCATTTTCTTCCCATTAATTTTGAAATTTAAATAATTTTTAATAATTTTAATCAATATAAACAATTTTAAAATTATCCTTTACCTACCAAAACTACAACCACACTTGTCTTAAATCCAAAATCTATCTCCGTTTTAAAATTCAAAATTCCCTGCTACTTTCAAAAATTTTTATAATATATTTATTTAAAAATAATAATATATAAACTCTCGAAAAAAATACGGAAATTCTGAAATTTACTGATTAAAATTTTCTTAATCAATAAATTACCTTAATTTTGAAATATTGTTCACTGATTAAGAATCCGCCCCTCCGACGAAAATGGAGAAGTCAAGAAATTACCTTTAACATTGTTTAACAGTATATGTTTTCTTTTCTCAAATATAATCTCTGAATTTCCTTGAGTGCCTTGATCCTATCCTGCAGCTGCTTCACATACTTGATGACCCTTGAGTGCCTTGATCCTATCCTGCAACTGCTTCACATACTTGATGATATTTTGTTCACCTCTACTTCTGGTATAGCTCGTCTCTCCTACTATTGTTTATCGCCAAACTATTCATTGTTTTTTGGTTTGATAGTAGATTTTTTTACCAATTATTTATTATTTTTGTTATTTGAAATCTGGACAAAGAAATGAGGTAAGTTATACATTGAATTCAAATCTTTAGAGTTATCTATTTATTTATTTAAAAAAAATTATTATTATTAATTTATATATCAGAATTTATATCAGATTTATATAATCTAAAAGATATGATTCAAGAGATTTACTTGTCACAGATCTTATGGTCCAATTCCAGACAAAACGTGAAAACTGTGGGCCTCAGATCTTGTCTTGTGGTCGTTGAGTGAGTTTTGCCAAATACCAATTAACGGATTTCATGGTTCAAAATTCAAGAAAGCAGTTGAGCATGCCGCTCTGTTATCCAACTGAGAGAAATTCAGAGACTATATTTGTATAGAAGACAAAGCGCACCGAATGGAACTTAAATTCTCGAATTAATTCGCAAATCGAATCGAACCAACGAATTTTCGAATTTTTTTCGGCAGTACAGCCGGATTTGGTAACTATGCCGCAAACTAGAAGTAGGAGAGTTTGGATCCGATTTAGAAGTGGGAGGTGAGTATTGGAGCTTTCTTCCTCTTTGCTTCCTCGTCCATCCACGGTTCCTTTCGCAGATAAGAAGAAGAATTCTGCCCCTTAAAGCAACTTGCAATCATTTTGATTGCACCCTTCATCACCATGTTGATCAAAATCAAGCTACTAAACGCGCTCTGCCACTCAACAGACATTTCAAAGACTGCAATTGTTTGTTTCATACAGATTGCCATGGTAACCAAAAGAATGTTATTTATATTTCGAAGAGGCAGAGCTCTGCGTAGAGTGCAAGGAAGTTTCCAAATTCAGTGTTACAATTCAAGTAAAATGCTGTTCGCCACGTGGGTCAGATGCCATAGAAAGCATGCATGCTTCATTAGGTTTGTTTTGGTTGACTTTTCTTTAATGGTTCAAGAGACAGAATTAAATTGATAATCTCTTTTTAACAAAGGTCTTAACTATAATTAAATTAACTATCAAAGCTTTGTAACAATATGTATATATTATTAAATATTTAATAATAATTTATAAATTTAAATTAAATTAAAATAAAATTTGATAAATTTTTATTAAGAAATTGAATATTTTTTTTGTTTTATATAAAAAAAAATATTTTTATTATATATCAAATTTTCATAAACTTACCTAGTGATTTTTTTTGACAAATTTTATAAGTTACTTAACTAAGTAAACAACTAGCCAAAAATAAACTAACTATCAGAGTTTTCTAATAATAATAATATAAAATATATATATACATATATACTAAACATTTAATAAATACTTTATAATTTAAACTCAATCCAATTAAATTTGATAAATTAAAAAATTAATATACTAATTTTATTTTGTTATATACGAAAACAATTTCTTTTAAATATATAGCAATATTCATAAACTTAAATAAATTAATATACTAATTTCTTGTTGTTTCATATGAAAAAATATTCTTTTAATTATATATCCATATTCATAAACTTACGTGCTGGACTCTTTTTTTTTTACAAATTATAAATTACTTAAGAAGTAAACAACCATATTAGTTAAATAAAAAAAATTGCAGATCATCCATTTTATAAATTATTTAATAAACGTGGACAAATAGCCATCTTAATTGAAAAATATCATATCAACCACGGATCTCAACTTCCTAGGTTTGACCACGCCTGGTATCCTGCCGTTCGTAGAAATCTTTGCCTGATTTATTTATAGAACCCAAGGTGCAGCAGGCACTGTCCCTTACATTTTTGGAGAGTGGTGCACAAGCATCCCGCGGCAATTATAAAGAATGAAGTGTGGTTGACAACCATCACTAAGCAATAAGATTGTTTAGGTTAGAGAAAACAATATTATAATGGTTAATTATGATATGTTTTAAATTAAATTATAATTTCATGCGGTAATGTTTAATATTTTGAATTAATTAAAAATAAATAAATAGGTTAAAAAAAACTAAAAATTAAAATAAATGAAAAAATTTTAGTTTGTGAGTTGTTTTTATTGTACTTTTCTGGTTCATGATTTTTTCTCAAGATATTTTTAAAGTATAGTTTTTTTTCCACTTTATTTTTTCGCTCATGGTTTTTCATCATAGTATTTTTCTCTAATATGGACTTCAACATAGATACATTTAAAGAACATGTAATATGATTCTTAACCATGGAGATTTCACCCAAAATTTATTATGGAGATTCTTAACTTGTCAATAGGCTTTGTTACAATACCATCAATACCAGATGCCCAAAAAAATATAACTTTGTCAAAATATTTTTTGGATATACTCGTGGTGTTATAGTGGCAGGTTTCATTATCTTTGCAGAAACACTCTATAGGTGAGTATGAAGGAGATTGTCTCTCAACCTTACATTTAAAAATAGTAAAATGTTACTTTAACAAATTAAAATTTACTAAGAAAAAAATTAAGGCTGACCATAAATAAAACACATAGTGTAGCTAATAGACTACGAAATGACAAGGCATTTTTCCTGGTTTATTTTAACCAAAATTCATACCTATTTTTAGAAACTAAAGTTTAAGTTGTTTAATTTGTAGAATTAGAATGTCGGCTTTTCAGGGCTTTTCGAGCTTTGAATAAATTTCATATTCAAAAATATATTTTGAAAAACAAAAAATCACAATCATAAAGTTATTTTTTCTATCTACATAAAATAGTTCAATTTCCACATTTATTTAACATCAACTTTATATGAGAGAGATAAAGTAATTGAAAATAAAAAAATTTAATTAAGTAATTCTTCACATATAAAAATAATATTATTCATATTGCATGATGTATAATTCATTTTATGTTAAATTAAAACATATATATATATATTAAAAATAATTTTATATTTAGAAAAAATAAAGTAATTTAAATTAAAAGTTATTTGTATTTTCACTTTTCAGTGTAAGGAGGTTGTGTAATTTATTTATTCTTAATATGGATTTGTTATATAATATTAGAAAAAAATAATAACAAAAAAAAATGACATGATTCATAACAATTTGAAAAATATTAATAATGTGATAGATAGACATACAAATATGTAACATTTTGAAAAATATTAATGATGTTGTAGATAGACATATAAATATGTAAGATTTTAAAAATATTAATGAATCATAAATAAATTATTTCATTGTCAATTATGTATATATTATATTAAATGAGTGAAATAAACAATTTCACACACACAAACATAGAAAGAGGGAAATATCATATTGTAATGATATATAAGGGGGAATGTACGAACCACAAATCATAAATTAAATATTTCAATGTCAACTATGTATATGTTATAGTAGTGAAATTTATACTTTCAAATATAAAGGGCCATGCTTTAACCTGGAGAAAATGAATCATAAATACAATATTTCAACTATGCATATGTTATACTAGTGATATTTCAACTTGGGGCATGTATTAGCACTCTAATGTGGAGAAAGAGAAATAAATAAAATATTTCATTGTCACCTATGTATATATTATACTAGTGAAATTTATACTTCCAAATATAAAGGGGCATGTTTTAACATTTCATATGTGTTTTTTGCTTTCAAATTTAATGGGACATGTATTAACACTTTAATGGTGAGAATGTGAATGATAGAACTAACCTAGATCCATCTTAACCATAGATCTATCAAGCATTAAGAGGGATAAAATATCTCGAGGTGCAAACCTTTTTTTTTAGTATAAAACTTGAGGAAGGGTTTACACCTTGAGAGATTTGATCCCTCATATATCTAGGGCTAAGATGGATCTAGGCTGGTTTTAGTCATGAATGATCACACCAAATTTGTTGAACATTTAATTATTCTGATAATTTTAAATATGCTAAACACGTCTAAGATTAATCTAGTCATTTTAATTTTAATTTGGCCATTTTGAAATGAGAGACACTATTAATAAATTGAATGACCAAAATGATAAAATACAAATTTTGAATGCAAAGTGACATTGTAACTGTGTTTCATGATAGAAAATGAAAATAATAAGAATGTAGTCAATTATAAATATTCTTCATTGTGATCGTTCGACACCATTTTCTTCTACTATTATATATCTTTGTCTCTCTCTTCTTTCCTCTTTGAGCTCACCATCTATATTTATGTTTCCCTCCATCTCTCATTTCTCTCTCTGTCTCACCCCTCAAACAGACACACATTGTCTCTACATATATATCTATCTCTCCCTCCCTCTCTTTGTCTCTCTCTTCTTCACTCTATCTCCCTTCATCTCTCCTTCTTTCTCTCTCTATATCACCCCTTATATAAACGTACTCTCTTATCTAGACTAGATCATTATTTTGTTTGTCATCCTTCTCAGCAATTTCAAAGTGGAAAAAGTGGAGGCATCATCTCATATGATCATTTTTCCAATGTGACCCAATTTAACAAAATAAGGTCTAAAATCTTCTGAGAGTGGTTTGAGGCATGAAACGATGTTTTTTGGGGCTAAATTTTTTCCCCTTTCATGCAGTAGATTTTCCTGTTATTCTATAAAAAAAATCCTTTCCAACGATGCAAGAATCACATCAATGATATTTCATATGTAAATGTTATTCCACTCAAAAGTTGGCCTTCTTGTTCTAACCACCATAATTCGAGAGGATGTCACATTAACCTCCATTATTCATTAAATATGGGCTATCCACATGATTATTATGTAGAGGACTCTTGAAAAGTCTATATTGTAACTATGGTTAAGAGTTGAGGTACTCAAACCTAACCACTAGTAGCCCATTAGGCTGTGTTTTAATCAGGCCACTAGGAGGCAAACTGATTCCATTCGTTTGAGTGCATTTGTTTCATAATTGAGCAAAAATTAGTCAACAAGGATAGGAGGTAGAGAAGATAGATAGGATTTGTTCACTATAGATCCCACGGGACATAAACCATACTTCTTTGTACTCACATTTATATTTCCATTCAGAGAAAGAGAGCAGAGCGACCTCACCTTCCAATTGAGTTTTTCTCCCAAAAGGGTTTCCTAGAGTATATCTTATATAAAATATGTGTGTGATATTTTAGTTTTCCACTCTATTTTATTCATAATTTTCTGTTTGCATGCATGCACTATTAACAATAAATCTACAGATTCAAAAATACAATAAAACAATAATAGTGTTGAATTTCAGATTTTAAATATAATATTATCAGATTTGTTGTGACAAACTGTCCAATGGAATATCGATGACTGTTTATGGATCAATATCCATATATATCTATCTCTCTCTCCATCCCTCTTCCTCTCCCTTTCCCTCTCTTCCCTTCTCTCTGTCTCTCTCCCCATCCCCCCACAGATTCAAAAATCCAATAAAACTATAATAGTGTTGAATTTCAGATTTTAAATATACTATTATCAGATTTGTTGTGACAAACTGTCCAATGAAATATCCATGACAGTTTATAGATCACTATCCATATATATCTATCTCTCTCTCCATCCCTCTTCCTCTCCCTCTCTCTCTTTTCCCTTCTCTCTCTCTCTCTCCCCCATCTCCCTCACTTTCTCTCCATTTCTCCCTTGTCACCATCTTTCTCTCTACACCTTTCTCTCTTTATGTCTTTATTCTTCCCTTCCTCTCTCCTCTCATTCAAGTATTCTCTCTCCCTTTCTCTCGCACCTTGCTCTGTCTCTCCCCCTATCATACACTTACACACACACACACACACACACACACACACACTGGTGGAGCATGCTATGTCCCATACTTTTTTTAAGAGTGTTGCACAACCATCCTGCGGTAATTATAAAGAATGAATTCTGGTCGACAAGCATCACTAGGCAATAAGATTGTTTACATTAGACAAAACAATATTATAATGATTGATAAGTATTGATTTATGATTTACATTAAGATATTTATTTTATGATAAGATTTATATTAGATTTCAAACACTTATGTCACTATATGTTTTATATTATCATAACTTAAAAAATCAATTAAGTTATATTTTAGTTTCTAGTGTTTAATATTGCAACTTAATTAAAATAAAACACAACAAAATTAAAAATGAAAAAAAACTAATAAAATAAAATACAATAATGAAAATTTTCAGTTTATGGTTTTTTTCCATGGTATTCTTCTTCCCCGTGTTTTTCTTCCCATGGTATTCTTAACCCATAGTTCTTTCCCATGGTATTCTTCTGCACATGGATTTTCCCCATGACATTCTTCTCTAATATGGATATCAACATGATACATTTTAAAAACATATAACATGATCCTTAACCATGGAGATTTCACCCCAACTTTATTATGGAGATTCTTACCTTGTCAATAGGCTTTGTTACAATATCATGGTTTACATGATTCTTAACCATGGAGATTTCACCCCAACTTTATTATGGAGATTCTTAACTTGTCAATAGGCTTTGTTACAATACCATGGTTTATCAAGACCACATGCCTAAAAAAAACAACTCTCTAAAAATATTTGTTGGATATACTCTTCGTGTTATAGTCGTAGCCACCATATTTGATTATCTTGGCAGAAGTGCTAAAGCTGAGTATGAAGGAGATGTCTCTTTGACAAGACATTTTTCCTAGTTTATTTTAACCAAAATTCATACATATTTTTAAAAGCTAAAATTTATCTTATTTAATTTGTATAATTAGAATGTGGGTTTTTCAGGGTACTCAATACATTTTTGTATTCGAAAATGTATAAAAATAATATTATTGATATTACATGATGCATACATAAGACACAAGTTTTGGAGAATAGAGAAGCTAGGGTTGGAGTTGAAAACAGGGTTTTGGATTTAGGGTACCATGGCGAGGAGTGTTGCTCCCTCCTACAGCCAAGCATTCACAGGAGGAATTTAGGGTGCGGGAAAGAAACTTTTCAAAAAACCACTCGAAAGATCTCAGAGACCAGAAGTCAGGGGACATCTGGAAGAAGCGGTGATCAGTATTAGGAAGGGAATCAATAGGAAACAAGAAAATAAAAGGAGAATGGAGGTAGTAGTAAAAAACCAGCTTCTAGAAAGACTACTGGATTCTGCAAGCCCAAGTCAGAAATTATTCCTCGGGTCGTATTGAGCGACCCAACGATACAAGCTCATAGAGATCATATGACGGAGCATGCAATCATATGCAAGTTCATGGGGGTATGGCCGATGGAAAGGGTGTTACATGTCTAGATAAGGAGCCATTGGAAGCCAAAGGGAGAAATGCATTTACATCTGTGTTTTAAGGGATTTTTCACAGTAGTGTTCGCAAGCCTAGAAGACAAAGACAAAGTGTTTGAAGGGGGGCCCTATTTCTATGTTGCGGCAGGACCCTACATGCGGTCGCAGATGATAAACTTTGTCCCAGAACGTGAAACATTCACATCAGTACCAGTTTGGATCAAACTATATTCCCTTCTTCTGGATTAATGGCAGCCCAAATCTTTGAAAACCATAGGCAACAAGCTGGGATATTTTCTAAAAATCTCAGAGGCAACTCTGAAAGGAAGATATACCTCCTTTGCCCAAATATGTGTGGAAATGGATCTATCTAGAGCCCTACCATAAGTGATCATTTTAGAAGTATATTATGAAGAATGGGTGTAGACAGTGGACTATGAGCACATACCATTTATATGCCACAAATGCCATGAACATGGGCATCTATACAGAGACTGCCCCACAATTAACAGGGAAGATAACCAAAAACGCACTGGGGAGAGAGACCATGAGGGTTTCACCAAAGTCAGGAGTAAAGTAAAAGGAGGAAAGCATCCACACAAGAAGGAAAATGACGACAGACACACAAGACAAAACAGCTTCAAGATCCTAGAGGAAGAAGAGGGGAACAAGGAGACAGTCCAGGACATGGAGAATGTAACAGAGGAACAGGATAGGGTAGCTGACATGGAGGATATCACAGTAGACAGCTAGAAAAGGGATGATCTACCAAGCTTGATGGAGATCAGTAGGGACCAGGAGATGACTCCATGTGAAGCAAGAATAGAGGACCATGAGTTACAGGACATTTTGGATAGGGAAAATCTAGATCTAGAGAAATTTCTGGAACAAGGAAAAAAAATAGGGGTGGAGTCCCTACCGAAAGAGGACTATGATAGAGTACAATATCTCTTTCTCTAGAGGTCACAAGAAAAGGGAGCTGGAGTAAAAAGAAATCATGAAAGCTAGGAGCCAAGTGGGGTGAAGATGATGGAGAATCCTCAGGCACAATCTCCAAAGAACTCAAGAAGGAAAAGAGGAAGAAAGAGGCAGAATGAATTGCTGAACGAATGTGGAAAACTATTGATCAACTCAAGTAAGTTCAAATATCTTACCAATTATTGCTTTACTAACATTTCTTAATGAAGTTCACAACCTTGAACATTAGAGGAACAGGGAATAGAAGGAAACAAAGAAATCTTAGTAACAAAATGAAAGAAGAAAAACCAGACATGGTTTTTATTTAGGAGACAAAATGTTTGATGGAAAAGATAAGAGATATTCATAATAAGTGGTTATTCAAATATGAGTATTTAGAGGTTAAGGCAAATCACTCGGCGGGGGGGATCCTCACTTTGTGGGACCCACAAAAATTGGGAATTTTGGTGCTGAAGCGTCCAAGAACTGTCTCTCCCTGATATTTCAACCTCTAGGGGACAAGGAGATATACATCATTACAAATGTTTATGGACATCAAAAGAAAGTAGACAAGCTCAAGCTTCTCACTTCCCTGGAGGAACTAAGAGCAAGACATCCCATTTTTCCCTAGATCATTGCAGGAGATTTCAACATGATAAGATCTCTTTCGGAAAAAAAAAGGAGGCATTAGACAGCTAGGTAGAGACTCACTTAAACAATTAATGGAACCTTCAATTGGAACAAAAAAAGGGGAGGGGCCCATCAAGTTGCTTCCAAAGTTGATAGATTAATGATTTTAGAGGACCTCCTTCTCTTAGGACCTACCATGACAGTCTCCATTCTGCCCTTTGGAGGATCAGATCGTTGGCCTATACTACTGGAAGGCACCTTTATGGGCACTCTGAGAAACATACCTTTCAGGTTTGAAAATTCCTGGCTCTCACATCCTAATTTCACTAATAGCATTGAGACATGGTGGAGAGAGGAGTTGAATATTTAGGGCACAAAGATGTATATGCTCTAGCAAAAACTTAAACATATCAAATCTCTTCTTAAGGTTTGGAACAAAAATGAATTTGGAGACATCTTCAAAGCTAAAAGAGAAATTGAACTGAAGTTCGAGGAGATCAATCAAATCATCATCATATATGGCTTCATCGAAGAGTGGCAAAAATCAACTAACTCTCTACAGGAAGAATGGGAGAATTGATGCTTAAAAGAAGAAATTTTGTGGAGGCGGAAATCAAGAATACAATGGATTAAAGAGGGAGAAAGTAAAACAAAATTATTCCACAAAACCACTATGGCTCATAGGGTACACAACAGAATCACAAAGATAAAAGATTCTCAAGGCATTGAGTTTGTTTCTCACAATGATATGGAATCGGTCCTGGTTCAACACTTATACAACATTGCAAAGGAGCCTCTGGAGGACAGATCTAGGTTCATTGACCATTTCACTCAGTATATCCCTCAACTGCTTACCAAAGAGGACAACCACAATCTCAACAGGCCAGTTTCGGAAGAGGAGGCCAGTGAAGTGATTAATGAAATGCAGATTGGAAAAGCACCAGGCCCGGATGGATACAATGTAGACTTCTTCAAAGCCTATTGGGAAGATATCAAACATGATATCCTCAAGGTTATGGAAGACTCAAGAGGATCCAAAAAGGTTCTAAAGGCTCTGAATGCATCCTTCATAGCTTTGATTCCAAAGCAGGAGAATGCCATGACTCCAGATGGTTTTTGGCCCATAGCCTTTTGTAATGTGGTGTATAAAATTATCTCCAAAGTAATATCCTGTCGACTCAAACCACTTCTACCCTCTCTCATATCGGAGGACAAAACATGTTATGTGGAGGGAAGACAAATCCTCAACAATATCATCCAAGCTCATGAGGTGGTACACTCTCTTAAAAGCAAAAAGCAAGCTAGCATGATCATTCAGTTAGACCTTGCGAAAGCCTATGACAAATTGAGGTGGGCTTACATAAGAGAAATTCTAAAATCCTATGGTTTTGATTAGAATTGGATGAGATGGGTTATGGCATTAGTTACCTCAACCAGTTTTTCCATACTGCTTAATGGAGCTCCATCAAGGACCTTCACTCCCTCTAGAGGGCTCAGACAAGGAGATCTGCTTTCACCGTTCCTCTTCGTCCTCATGATGGAAGGGCTAGGTAGAGTGACTAAAATTGAAAATGTTGAAGGAAGAATTCAGGGTATCAAACTCACCATAGATGGAGAGGAAAACACTCATCAATAATTTGTATATGATACTATGTTTCAGGGCATACCTACAGTCATGGAGTCTAGAGCAATCAAAAACATCTTAAATATCTTTGCTATGGTAGCAAGCATTGACGTAAGCCTTGAAAAGTCCATTTTTTTTTTCTTTAACACTAATATTTCCATTCAGAGAAATATTACCAGAATTCTTGGATATCAAAGAGAACAACTACCTTCCAAATATCTTGGCATTCCTCTTACTGACAAACCGCTAAGCAAGAAAGTGTGGGAACCGATTTTAAAAAAACTTTAGGACAAGATCAATAAATGGATATGCAGATCACTAAATCTGGCAGAACACCTTGTTCTCACACAGGCGGTATTGCAGGCCATTCCCATTTTTATGTTTTCAGCTCTTCCTACTCCTCAAGGTATTAAGCAGCTAATAAGAAGCATACAAATGGAATTTCTGTGGGGCAGAGGGGAAGAGAAAAATAAGCAGGCTTTAGTAGCCTGGGACAAGCTCTACAAGCCCAAGATCTATGGTGGATTAGGGCTTTGTGATCCTGAGACCCTCAACAAAGTCTCGGGAGCCAAGCTTTTGTGGAGATGGATTAAGGAAATGAATGCCCCCTAGGCTAAGCTTTGGAAACAAAAATATGCCACGCACTAGTAGGAGAAGGATCACATTAGAATGTCAGGGAAAATCAAAGGCTCCCATATTTGGAACCTTACCCGGTATAATAAAAACATTGTTCAACACCATTGTTTCTGGGAAATTCGAGCAGGGGATCTTGCTCGATTTTGTGAGGATAACTGGCAACAGGAACCCAACCTTTATAGGGATGAATTTGCAGATCTCAAAAATGACACAAACAACAAAGGTATGGTTCTGGTAAAAGACTTCTGGGATCAGGGAAGGAATAATGGAAAATGGAGGGAGTGGAAGGATCTAGGATACAGTGATGAAAACCAGCTAAAAACCAAGGCAAATTCCCTCACCCAGGAGATAGAGCATAGAAGGATTCTTGTTTCTTCCTCAACGGATCAACTAAGATGGGGAAAGAACACTGAAGGGAACTTTAACCTCAAAGAGGCCGAACAGGAAGTCACAGGATTTAACTTTGTGAATCCTGACTAGATCTGGAAGAAACTTTGGCAAAGTCTGCATTGGGTGAAAATAAAGCTATTCATCTAGCCAGTGCCTCAAAGGTAGATCTTAACTTGGGAGAATCTCCTCATGAAAGGCTTCATTGGTCCTTCCAGGTGTTACCTTTGTGGCGCTCATGAGGAGATGATTGAACACCTTCTCAACCTTTGTCCTTTCACTTCAACGGTGTGGGACTCGGAGGCTACTATTTTTAGACAAACTGATAGGGATAGTATCAACATATCCAATGCTCTAAAGAACCAGAGGAAGAACTTCTCAGTGAATGAGATAGTTAATAAAGCCCAGATTCTGGTTCCAGGTTTTATCCTCTGGCATGTGTGGAAATAACGCAATAGTCGAAATTTCAAAGCAAAACACACAAGCCCCAACACATAATTGAGCAAATTCTAAGGCAACTCAAAGATATAGTAAGAAGCTTGTTCAGGACCCTTCCTAAAGATCCTCCCCTGCCCCATGAGTAGAGAATATTACTTCACTTGGGTCTCCAATCTATTAATCCTTTGGGAATAATGAAGATAGTGAGCCTTCTAAACATGTTTGCTACCATTTGGAAGCCTCCTCCTTATGGTTTCTTAAAGGTTAATATTGATGGAGCAGCTAAGGGCAACCCAGGATTAGCGGGTTTTGGGGATGCCATAAGATATGATCAGGGAGAAATACAGATAATCTTCCACGACCACTTGGGGAAGGCCTCAAACAATGTGGATGAGCTCATGGCATTAGAGAAATGCTTGGAAATCCTGGTGAATTCAAGTTCACACAATGTTATAGTTGAAGCGGATTCAGAATTGATTATTAGAGAGACTAAGAAGATTAGCAATGGAACCTCTCCAGAAAAAGTGTCGAAGAACTCGAAGCTCTTGTAGTTTTTTTACCACATCTATTCTCACATGCAAACCCTTAAAACTGTCAGATTTTCTCATGTGAGAAGGAAGGCTAATATGTTAGCGGATCGTTTGGGGAATGAAGGGGTCACAAATAGGGACAAGGATTCTAGGTATGATTGGGATTCGCTTCCCCTAGGTAAATCATGGGAGGACTATCTATGTCATGCTACCTAGGATATGGAACTATGGACTAACAAGTTGTATTAGAGGAACCTTGAAGACCAGCGGGAGGTTGGAGGACTCCACACAATCCAACCCGCCATGGTTCGATTATTCCAAGGTTAAAATCCCCTTTGATTGAATGATGAACGGTTTGACTTGAATTGCTCCACAGGGTGAGGTAGCCCTTGTCATTTGGCTTAGGTGGTGGTTGACAGAGAATCCAGGTGAGCAGGATTGGCTCAGGTACTTCCCAATGCAAGGAATCAAGGGACAACACGTGGAAAAAGCACATGTTTGTTTTTACATGAGTCAACCGGTCCATTACCACAAGTGGTATATCATGCAGGGTCTGAACGGTTTTTGATTTTTCTATGTTTGTCTCTGATTCCACTCTTTAAGCGACATGTTGTGGAACAAAGAGAGAGAAAACCACCCCAATGAGGCGGTTAACTCTCGTGCTTCTCGTTCTTTCGATATCCACGATAACCGTTGGATCTTAATTAGTCGATCAATGGTGGCGATTGTTTGTGAAGTTCGGTCGGACCCGAAAAATGTTTAGAGTGTTATGCTCTAACTTCCATCGGGTCCATTTGTTTGTTTGTCAATTTTCAGTCTGACTTGTGGTGGGACCCCTTGTGGATCCATGGAGAGTTATGGACTTGCCTCCAAGGTTTTCTCGGCTCCTTGTGCTTTGTTTGGCGGCTCTCCTCAGTTTTGCAATTTAGGTTCTCTTAGTTTTGGGTGATTGGTTTGGTTTGGCCTGCCCGATTGACTGTTGAACTCTCACAGAACGGGTGTGGCTCCTTGTAAATTATGTATATTTGACTAGGTTTAATAGAAGATCCTACTCTTACTTGATAAAAAAAAAAGATATTACATGATGTATAATTCATTTTATGTGCAATTGACATGTCATAATATATATATATATATATATATAGATATATATATATATAATATTATAACAAAATTATATAAGATATATATATATATAATATAATATATATAATATATTATATATATATACAAATAATATACATATACATATAACATATACAATACATATATAATATTTAATGTCTATATTAATAACATAATTTAATATTAGAAAAAAAGCAAAGTAATTTAAAAAAAATTATTTAGATTTTAATTTTTTATTGTAAGGAAGTTGTGTAATTTATTTATTCTTAATATGGATTTGATATACAATATTAGAAAAAATTTAATAACAAAACAAACTTTGACATGATTCATAAGATTTTGAACATATTAATAATGTGATAGATAGACATACAAACATCTAACATTTTGAAAAAAATTAATGATGTTATAGATAGACATATAAATATGTAACATTTTTAAAATATTAATGATTCATAAATAAGATATTTCATTGTCAATTATGTATATGTTATATAAAATGAGTGAAAATAAACAATTTCACACACACACACATAGAAAGAGAGGGATATATTATATTGTATTGAGATATAAGGGGGCATGTACGGACCACAAATCATAAATAACATATCTCAATGTCAACTATGTATATATTATACTAGTGAAATTTATACTTTCAAATATAAAGGGCCATGCATTAACACTTTAACATGCCTAAAGTTAATCATGAATACAATATTTTCAACTATAAATATGTTATACTAGTGAAATTTCTACTTGGGGTATGTATTAACACTTTAATGTGGAGAAAGTGAAATAAATAAAATATTTCAATGTCAACTATCTATATATTATACTAGTGAAATTTATACTTCCAAGTATAAGGGGATATGTATTAACACTTTAATTCAGAGAATGTGAATCATAAACTAACCTAGATCCATTTTAACCACAGATTTATCAAGTGCTAAGAGGGATAAAATATCTAGAGGTGCAAACCTCTATTTCTAGTAAAAAAACTTGAAGAAAGGTTTATACCTCTAGAGATTTGATCCCTCTCGACACTTCATATATCTAGGGCTAAGATGGATATAGAATGGTTTCAGCCTCGCATGACCACACCAAATTTGATGAACATCTAATTATTGTGATCATTTTAAGTATGCTAAATATGTCTAAGATTAATCTTGTCATTTTCATTTTAAATTTACTTAGTTACATTAGTTTTTTGAGATGAGAGACTCTATTAATAACTTGAATGACCAAAAATGATGAAATATAAATTTTAAATGCAAAGTGACAATGTAACTATGTCGAATGATAGAAAATGCAAATACTAAGAATGTTGTCAATTACAAATAGTCTTGATTGTGATCATTCTAAAGCCATTTTCTTCCACTATTATCTATCATAGTCTCTCTTTTATTTCATCTTTTCCCTCACCACCTATATTTATGTCTCCCTCCATCTCTCCTTTGCCTCTCTATCTCACCTCTCAAATACACACACACTCTCTCTCCATATATATATATATATCTCCCTCCCTCTATTTTCTATCTCTTCTTCCCTCTATCCCCTCTCCATCTATATCTCTATATCACTTCATCTCTCCTTGTAAGTATCTCTATATCACCCTTAATATAAGCACACTCTCTATGATCTAGATTGGATCACTATTTTATTTGTTATCCATCTCAATGCTTTGAAAGTGGGAAAAGTCGAGGCATCAACTCATAGGATCCTTTTTGCTAATGGGACCCAATTTAGCAAATCATGTTCTAAAACATTCTAAGAGCGTTTTGAGGCATCAAACGATGTATTTTAGGGGTAAAAATTTTCTTCTTTAATGCAACACCTTTTATTGTTATTCTATAAAAAAATACCTTTCCAATGGTGCAAGAATTGCATCAATAAAAAATCGTATGGAAATGTTATGCCACTCAGAAGTTGGCCTTCTTGTTTTGACCACCATATTTCAGAAGGATGCCACATTAGCCCCCATTATTCATGAAAAGTGGGTTATCCATGTGATTATTATGTATAGGACTCTAGAAGATTCTATATGTAACTATGATTAAGTGTTGAGGTAGTCAAATGTAACCACCAGCAGGCTATTAGGTTTTGTTTTAATCAAGCCACTAGGAGGAAAAGGTATTCCATTATTGTGAGTGAATTGTTTCCATATTTCAACAAAAATTAGCCAAGAGGGATAGGACGTAGAGAAGATACAGATGGTTTTTTCACTACGATATCCCACGCGCCATAAGCCATACTTACTTGTACTCACAACCATATTTCCTCTCAGAAAAAGGGAGCAGAGCGGCCTCACATTTCAACTGATTTTTTCTCCCGAAATTGTTTCATAAAGTATATCTTATTTCAAATATGTGCCTCATATTTTATTTTTCAGTTATTTATTTTCCACAGAATTTTTCATTTGCATGCATGCACTATTAGCAGTAAATCTACAGATTAAAAAATCCAATGAAACTACAATAGCGTCGAATTTGATATTTTAAATATAATATTATCAGATGTGTTGTGACTAACTATACAATGGCATATCCACAACAGTTTATGGATCACTATGCATATCTATCTATCTCTCTCTATATCCCTCTTCCTGTCCTTCCCTTTACCTTCCCCTCCCTCTCTCTCTCTCTCTCTCTCTCTCTCTCTCTCTCTCTCTCTCTCTCTCTCGCTTATCACCCTCTCTCTCTCTCCACATTTATCTCTTTATGTCTTTCTTTTTCCCTTCCTCTCTCCTGTCTCTCAAGTCTTCTATCTCCCTTTCTCTCCTACCTCACTATGTCTCTCCCCCCATCACTCACTTACACATACACACTCTCTTTTCACTCCAAATCTCTCATTATCACCCTCACTATCTCCTTCTCTCCCATGTCCATCTCTCTCTCCCTCCCTCACTCTCTCCATTTCTTCTCTCTCTTCCCTACTTCTCTCCTCTCTAACTGAATCTCTCTCCATCTCATCCTTGTCACTCCCACCTTCTCTCAGCCTCTATCTCTCTATGTCTCTTCTCTTCCCTCTCTCTCCCCTCTTAAACTCCATGCCTCTCTCCTTCTCTCTCAACTCCTCTATCTCTTTATTCCTATATCTCCCTTTCTATCCCACCTCCCTCTATCTATCCCCAAATATCTCTCTCTCTAACCTCCAAATATTCTGCTATCTCCCTACCATTTTCCTTCTCTTTCTCCCCCTCTCTCTACCATCCATCTCTATGTCTCCCCCCTCTCTTGTCTCCTTCTCTATGTATTCCCTGATATCCTCTCTTCTTCATTCTCTCCCCCTCTCTCCCTTGTCACTCCCACTCTCTCTACCTTTATATCTATATGTATTTTTTCTTCCTTCCATATCTCCCCCTCTAGTTATGTCTCTCTCCCCCTCCAGATCGATCTCTCTCTCCCTCCCCTCCTCTCTCTGTCTCTCTCTTTTGTGTGTGTGTGTGTGCCCTCCAGTAATGTAATTGTCTCCCTATCTCTCTCATTCTCTCTCCCCCATGACATCTCACTCACTCGACACCCCCCCCCCCGCCCTGCCCACCCCTCTCTCTTCCCACTCTATCCATATGATTGACAATTTTTATTTTGTGTAATCAATGATATATGTAAGGTCTAATATAGTTTATACTTTAATTTTATGTTGTAAAGTAAGTTATGGTTTTTGGGTATCTGGTATTGATAAGCCATGGTGTTATAAGAAAGCCTTTTTACAAGTTAATAATATTCATGGTAGAGTAGGGAAGAATATTCACGATTAGCAATATTTTAATATTGTAAGTTTTAAGTTTTTATGTGCTTATTAATTAAATTTAAATATGGTTATGGAACCATTATTATTCCCTACTAGTGCAATACTCTAATAATCTATTTGTGTGTTGATGATATGGTAGAGTAGGGATGAATATCTGTGATTAATAATATTTTAATATTGTAAGTTTTAAGTTTTTATGTGATTATTAATTAAATTTAAATATGGTTATGGAACCATTATTAGTCCTTACCAGGCCAATCTAATAATCAATTTGTTTGTTGATCATTGTTAGCTTAGCATTTACCAATCCAAATTATAATATTTAATTTTGAAAAATAAATATTTTTTTTCTAATAGTATTAATATATTCTTTTTCAAAAATTTGATTGGACTATAACTTGAAGGTATTATTTCAACCTTTGCACAATATAATGCCATTTGGACAACTATATTACATATTTTATGCCATAAAATATGGATATGGTTTCAATATGCATGCATGATTTATAGATATTTGTGTAGTGATTTTTTTATTCTTGAGCCTTGTAGGAAAATCATCCAAAAATTGATCCAAAAATGGATCCTGGATAAAAGACTTCATGTAAGAGGTAAAAGGTGGCAAATGGCAAAAATCCTTTGTAAATCAGAGGAAAATCAAAGTGACATGCTTCTCTTAGAAATAGTCTCATTGCATATATCTTCTCATTTTGAATCCAATGCAACTCGAATGGGCGAAAACAAACTCCGAATGAAGGAGTTATTGTAAAATGAAAATTGCCCAATGTCCTTAGAAAAGGAGGCAATTTCATTAAATTTTGAACTATATTGAAAATTTTGATTTTTAGTATAGGCATAGGGGTCAATCCATAGCTAACAGATGGCAGGCCAGGATTGGGCCAAGTGGCCCTGCTCTATTGGTTAAAGAGGAAATATCGCATCGGCATATAACACTATCGGAGGTTGAAAACATGAAGAAAAACCATGAAATAGAGCTATCAGAGGCTTAAACGATGGTTGAATAGGGGCCATCGGATTTGGCCGATCAACGGTCCAGATCCAATCGACATATCACCTCGTCGGTGACAATCAGATTGATAATCACAATCGGCATTGGCATGAACCATGTATATGGGGAGGCCTCAGACTTGTGCGATCTGCGATCGCTATTTGTCGCATCACAGTATCACTACAGCACAAAACTTTGGAGCAGGGCCACATATGATATATATATACGCGCAATCCGATGGACCAGACCAGATAACATTATCATCCATATTGTATGGATTGTGAGATCCATGAAACACCATTTTTCAATGTATTTTCACAGTTTTTAATATATTTCCGAAACACAAAGGGACAAAGCCATTATGATAAGTGACAATGACCATTAGGCGGACCCAATAGGATATTAAGGTGGATTAAAGAACTTTTGAAGTATGATACATTGAGTTTTAGCAGATTTTCTTTGTTAAAATACATTTTCACTATGTTAAGAGAGCACGGTTGTTTCAGGAGCTGCAAAGTACTAAGGAACTCTTACATTACATAAATGGTGGCCACTTCCACTTTTGAAGTTAAGCAATGATTGTATAATGCCTAGAAGAGGGATTCGAAGTGGGCAGAGGCCGGGGAGACCAAGAGACAAGAATTTGAAACCAATAGACAGCGCCGATTTGGCTTTTAAGCCATCAATGTCAAAGACTGTGGGTTGTTGAGTTGTTAATTGGTGGCCAAGTTGTTGTGTGTTGTTGCTGAATTGTTGGTGGCCGAGTTGCTGTTGAAGATTGTTGTTGGGGTTTTGCTGTGAAGCTTAGAAGCCAAAGTGGTAGCGTAGAAGCCAAGGAGGTAGTGCAGAAGCAAAAGAGTAGCTGAGGGAGTCTTTGGGGTCACTTGAAGTTCAATTGAAAATCCAGAGAGCGTGAATGTTGCAGAAGGTAGAAAGAAGCCAGAGCGAACAACCAAAGATCCAGAGTCAAAGCCAAGAGCCAAAACCGGAGCCAAAGAGCCAGAGTCAGAGCCAAGAGCCAGAACCAAGAGCCAAAGAGCCAGAGCCAAGAGACAAAGCCAGAAGTTGGAGCTTCAAGAGCCAGAGGGGATTAAATGGTGTCTGAACCCACTGTTTTTGTGCAAAATAGTAGGAGTTGGGCCAAGAGCTTGTAAAAAAAATACTTACACCATAATCCTACAGAGCCTAGTTGAATTAACTAGAGCTCACGGAGACGTAGCCCAAGAGCTGTGGGTGAAAGCCTAATTAATTTGTTGTCTTATGTGTTTGTTTTTACTGTTTCATTATTCACTGTAATATGCATTTGTATATCAGTTTAAGCACATACACATATCAGCACAAACAACATTTTAAAGAAAATAATCAACTAAAACAACTACAAGCATACACCTACATTTTCAAGAATTTCATAATTCCACATTGGTTAATCATTAAGACTTGGGAAAATTTAAAGCTTTGGAAATGGGAGAGGTTCTTGTAAATTGGACAAGAAGCCTAAGAGCCCCATTTTTAGATCAAGTTGTATCAGAGCTTAATATTGATTAACCACACCTTTAAGAAGGTTATATCAGAATTCTTGATTGACATAGCAAAGACTGCTTGTCTGAAAGTTGTTTGAACAACAAGAGGCTGATTGTATGCTTATTTGTAGACTGAATAATTCTTGAGTTTGTAGAGGTGAAGGGAAAGCTATTGATAGCTCAGTCCAGGAAGGACAAGAAGGAGAAGGGTTAAATACATTCTGTGTTCTTCACAAGATTCCTTGATGAAGACATGAAGCAAGAATTGTCCACCATGATGGATATGATGAGAGAAATGTATGAGGATGGAAGGAAGAGCAGCATGCATAGAAAGCAGTTGAATTCCATGAATGAAGAGAAGAAGTTGCTTGCTGACAAATTGCAGGAAATGGAGAGGTAACTTCATATTGCAAATATGAAGCTAAAGAGGATGCATGAGTTGGAAACACAACTCTTTGTTGCCCAAGAAGCCTTAGTCAAGTACCAGCTTGAAGAAGAGGTAAGCCATTCCATTTTGTCATATCATAGCATGTAAATATCATATTTACCATTGGTTACTTCCCACCATACTTTAAACAACTCTTTTGCATAAAAGTTAGGCTACCTAAGCAAATGCTTATGTAGGAGTAAAACTATAAATGCGTAGACTTACTAGTGGTTACTACCCACAAAAATTTACAATATAACTTGACTTTGAGTCTGTAAAACAAAATTACAATATAACAAATTAAATTTTTTTATTTTTATTACTTTTAACTTTTTATTATTAATGGAGCCAAGATTTAAATATTTCCACTCATTTTAATTTTATAAACATTCACACCTACACATATCCCCGATAGTAGAGAGCCTATCGCATAATAAATTATTTCAATGTGAACCATGCATATATTATACTAGTGATTTTTTTTACTTTTGAATATAAAGAGGTAATGCATTAAAACTTTGTTTTCTACTTCTGAAAATAAGGGGGTATGTATTAAACATTGAATGTGGAGAATGTGAATGATAAATGAAATATTTAAATGTCTCTCACATGCACACATATAAGGAGGTATGTATTAACACTCATCATATGTTTTCTACTTTTGGGGCATGTACTAACACTTTAATGTGGATAATATGAATCATAAATAAAATATTTCCATGTCACACACATACATATATATTAGTTATACTAGTGAATTTATACTTATAAATATGAGAATAGGGGCTTGTATTAACACTTTAATTTGGAGAATGTGAATCATAAATAAAATATTTTAATGTCAACTATATAAATATTATACTGGTGAAAATAAAAAAATCTTATAGTTAAAAGATTTTATCATTGTTTTGCTCGAAACCAACTTAAATCTATGCCAATTCCATATACTCCAAATCTACCAAGTGTATGGACGAATCAAATATATTGATGTGAAAACTTTTCCTCAAAGTTGTGCACTGAAAAAGCTATTTGCATCTAGAGAGATATGATCCCTCCTGATGCCTGGTAGATCCACCTCAAAGTTTTGCACTCAGAAAGATAGATATTTGCATCTTGAGAGATTTGCATTTGTTAGATCCACCTTCAGTTTCCCAACGCATCTCCTCATCATTCTCATACATTCGTGCCAATCATCAAAGCTTCCCTTATGCGTAGCCCACCACCTTGCGGGCGTAGCGTGTAGTGCCTGGTCCAACGCCTAGAAGCGCTACTTTTCTAGTACCGCCCTCTCAAATGCATCCAAAAAGATATATACATCATTCAGGCATCATAAGTAGGCATATTTTTTACCTCTGATGACACACAGTGCAACTACCGGGTCATCATGTTGCAGCTCAATGTAGTTACTTCATGTAACCGATTTTGCTAGCGCTGAAACTCTTCATCGATGTCCGAGTTGCAAGAACTCTCGCGATCCCGTGTAATTCATCCATCTACGGTGGGACTCACCCAATCTTGCTCTTGTGATGTTATCTTATAGATACATTCAAGATCATCATCACTCTCATAATCGCAAACTGGTTTAGTATAGCGTGATCATTCAATAGGATCTAGGGGTACTATTCTTCCTAGTGATTTTTTCTCAAATATCATCTTTCACTTTTTTAGGTTGATTACCCCATTCATATCAATAGCCCAATAAATTCCCAGGAGCGTAGGATAGGGGTTATTGTCATCCACAATTTCTATTACTTCAAAGTTAGCCAGTGCGCTCACATCTTCAATATCAATAGTCACCCCCTACAACCACCTCATGGGGATGATCTTTTGCTGATTCTCCATCCTTAGCTCAATCGGAGACTATTGCAGTGTAGGTCTCCCCATTCGGTCCCAAGTCTGCCTCAGTAATACATTCGCATCTAACCCCAGGTCCAAATTAACTTGATCCATTTCATACCCTCCTATCTGTGTGGTCAATCTCATCTCTCGTCCCGTTCTTGTTTTATGCTTGCCAATCTTTCGTACTAAGCGCGGCTCACCGGGAGCATTTCCAACACATCTATTTATGAGGTCTTGTAATCCCTTACTATCACATAGTAATTTCATACAAGTCTCCAGGAAGGTTGTGAACATAGAAGGGTCCATCTGCTCATGAAGCTTATCCTTGCTCCCTGAGGTAGAGGCCTCTGCGAAGCTCTTACTCACTTTCATGAAGGTTCCACATGCGTGCTCCAAATCTAACTCAGCCTCCTTTGCTGGAGCTTTGCGAACCCATGTACTATATTCTGGCTGTTTCCCCTTATCATCTCCTACTGCAATTGCACTTCGAAGCACTATGCTCACGTTTCGATCCTCTTCGCGTGGCTTAGACCTCACCATCTGCATGTTCTGAGTTAGCGGAGGTGGTAGCACCACTTTGTCATGTATCCTTGCTATCAGCATAGGGTAGTCTTCCGTTTCATGATCAAACACAGTGTAGTACTTGCACGACAGACGGGTTGGCTTAGTGCAATCACAAGGATAATTTCCTTGTCCTCCGCAATTGTAGCAGATCAATTGTCCCTGACCTCTGGTAGGTCCTCCTCTACCTCAACCTCGTCCACGCCCCTGAAATTCTATCCATGCCATCTTTGTGCTCTGGTCAGGGGGGCCCATTTCTCCCTGAACCCTATAGGTGTGAGTTCTATCCATCATCAATTCATAGCTCTTGCAATTAAGCTCATCATACCATATTGACCTATAAAAGTTGCATAATAGTTGTTGCAGTGTTTGTACAAACTTTTGCAGCAAATGATAGTTATTCATAGCATGTTTTCTCATTACCTGACATAGAGCGCACCATAATGCAGCCCCCATGCTTGGTCCTGCTTGAGCTTCCGACCTCAAAGGCGTCGGTCCTCCTCCTGCAATATAGTTCACAAAGACCAGGCAATGGTCTTTGTCATGCCCATGACCCTTTCATTTCAGGCACCATACCTCTTTGCGCACCTCTTGTCGGACAATTTTGTCCTACTTCAAACTTTGCATCTCAAGGCAAATATTTTTAGAGGCACATGGATCTGTTGAACCCCTAAATTTGGATCTCACGTCGTCATCTAATGCAGTCTCATTGCATTCTCTAAGGGCTCTGCCTGAGTCGTTATCTTTTGTTGTGATAGCGCAACCCTTAGGTGTGGCAGGATCGAAGCCACAGAACATTCGTGATGATGTCCATCTGTTAAGTTCATGTTAGCTTCGTGGATCTTATAGTTTAACCTCTGATCTAATTCCCAAGGTGTCTCGCCTGGTTACGTCATGATTTCCTTGAACCCCACAATAGACTGTGATTTAGATTTAGGCCTACTGAATTCTTTGTTCAGCGTGGTATGGATATCTTCCACTCCAGCATTCAGGTTATCATTAGAATACTTGATGTACTAGGTTAGGGTGCAATCCTGCAGAGCACTAACCAGTGTTATCTTTTTTATGTGATCATCAATAACGCCCCGAGCTTCCCATACGGCTTTCACAACGAACCAAAATTGGTCTCGGTCCTCATTTCCCAATCCTTTAAACAAATGAAGCTTCACCGAATTTTCCATACTAAACTGCGGTGGAGGTGGAGGCAGTACAGGTAAAGTCACAGGTGATGGAAGTGAGGTTGGAGGTGGTGTGGTTTGAGATGGTATTCGAAGGAATCCTTGCCTTATTAACTGAACATCACTTCACGGAGAAACCTACGCTATTCCATCTTCGTCACTTCGTGGAGGTGAAATCAACGGACTTATATTCAGGACCCTTTTTCCTTCATTTCTGTAAGTTTTTCCGCTTCACGTAGCCTCAAACATCAAGGTAGCTGCATAACCCGTTTTTTGCACAATAACATTTTAATCAAGGTATTCACATATTTCATGTACTTACGCCGTGGTCCTTTGAAAAAGCGTTGCTCCACTTTGTTGTAGCTCACTGAGGTATCGACTAGAAATTTAGTTACAAATCTTCCTATGACGCGATCGAGCAAATCATCGACAGCTCGGGTGATCTTATCCTCAGATGCTTCCAACCTTTGTACTAGCTCTGGGGTCCACACAATAGGACCGTCAAGTTTGAACCTTCAATGACTATCTGCTAGCTTCGCCATCCACTTGTATACCTCAACCGGAAAGGAGCATAAAAATGTTTCATGGATCTCTATATATAGGTACCTATCCAACCACTGTTCATTTATAAGTCGTGGGTTTTTGTTCTCCTGTGCCACAAATTCGTGGATCTTCCTATCCAACCAGTCTTCGATCTCTTTCTTATCTGAATTCCAGTGATACGACATCACACATCTCTTATGCAGATTCTGGTCCGGGCAACGGAACCATTTGTTGGCTTGAGGGGACCCGACCCAGGTTTATTGTTAGTCAGCCAAACAAATCCCTACACTACTGGCCCTTTCTGCATCAGCTCATGGAGTGTGGATTGAAGTCTCACCTGAAGGAGTGTGGGGGGGTGCTGGAACCAAGTTTTTGCACCCTAAGATGGTCGTGATGTCATTTTATTCCTTCTATTGTGGACTTCATGCAGGTTACTTAGTTCTAGGGATCTATCTACCTAATCCCTTATTCCTCCCTTCGATACCTCTGCGAAAGGGTACAACTGACCTTCGTGCAACCCTGACCTTCGATTCAGATACTTTCGCGCTGCTAAGGGAGCGTATTGGTCAGATTTTCAAGTTATCTTAAGAATCTTACTTATCTTATTAGATACTCACAGTTAGCACCACGTAGAGATATATTCTTATTTTCATTTAGTTATCCAGCATTATTACGTTTACTCGTGCAACATATAAAAATTATAAAGGAAATTCATACATAAACTAACAAGATATATGAATTGGGATAAGGAAACAGAAATTGTAGAATACTTATCTTTATTGATATCTTCAAGCGATTACAAGCTCTATCCACCCTGTGCACATAACTGCAGGGGTCTGTGCACTCAACTGTGGACTTCCACCCTAGGCCTCTGTGCACTCAGTTGCAAAGACTCTACCTACACTGTGACCCGAAACTTAGACTTCTTTCTTCAGAGCTATGACTCTCTTACATGATATGACTCTCAAACTATTTAGAGGTTAGCTCTTTTTATACAATCGCATGGTGCGTAGACCATGGGTAGACCTGTTAGAGCCGACTTTACTTTACAAAAGCAAGGGCAGACAACCCTTTATGACTTATGACACCTTCGCTCTCCACGACCACAAAATGCAGAGTCTTTACAAGTTTATTACAAAATTTGACCAAAACATAGGCTTTTAGCCCCAAAACTCTCCTTGGGGGATCACACTCCTAACAATAATACAAATATTCATTGTAGGTCTTAAATACAAATATTTACTATGTTAGTTCAATTAATATTGACATATATCTAAAAATAAATTAATCACATACAAACATTATAACATGGACAATGGAAATATTCCAATACATAAATCATTGAATACTTAATATAACATTGATATTTGACATTTAAAAAAAATACTAGTAATAATAAAAACAGTCATTATGGATCTTAAATAAAATACCTACTATGTAAGGTCAAGTAATATTGACATGTTTAAAAAAAAATAATAACATAAAATCATTTTAATATGAGCAACGTGTCCCATGGTTAATAATCTTCGGATGTTTTAAAATCTATATATATTTTAATATACTTCACTTATATATTATTAAATTTTATAATTAATAAAACAACCAGAGTTATAGCAAATGTTGAGGAATTAAATATTTGGAGGTGTTATCTATCTTCTATCTATAATATTATAATATATATATATATAGATATCAAATTTTATATCGGAAAAGAGCTTGCACCCCAAGATAGAGGTTTGCACCACTACAACTAACTATGAATGAGATGTGTAATTATTTCCATATTAATAATCTCACTTTCATTATCCTCGGTTAGTTATTAATATTACAATTGACTGTGAAGGAGATGTCGTAAAAATATTTTACTTAGATCTATACATAAAATATTACACTTTATATTAAGTAACATAATTTTATATCAACTTTGGGAGATAAAGTATTTAAAAGTAAAATAATGGGAGATAAAAAATAAAAAATAAAAATAAAATAAAATAAAATTTTATATTCACTTTGTAAATATTTCAATATGAAGTTATATGAGATTTAATAAAGTATTTGAATATCCATGTTATCCTACTTGAATATATTTCAATATGAATTCCATATATATGTATACATGGGAAAAGTTATATATATGTGTGTGTTGAACATTGTGGAATATTTTAATGCACCAAAATAAATGATTAAAAAAAATAGTTATTTCATATAAGAGAATATGTGGAATTCATTCAACTCTTAATATAAATTGATACATAGTATTTAACACAATTATTAAAAGTACAATTATTTATTGGGTGTTAAATACAATATTTCACTATATAAAATCAAGTAATATTGACATCTATTTAGAAATATATTAATAATAAAAAATCATTTTAATATGGAGAATATGGTTCATAAATAATATATTCCAGTATGCATGTTAAATAGAATATTTCAAAGTCAATTTTTTTCCTTTTAAGAGAAAAACTTAACCCTAAAAAAAACCACAAAACTCAAAAAAAATGTCCCACATCCCTAGATACAAAAAAAAGACTGTACTCACCCTCAAACCCTCCAGAAAAAAAAATGTCCCACATCCCTAGATAAAAAAAAAAGACTGTACTCACCCACACACCCTCCAGAAAAAAGAAACAATAAACCATAAAATCCTGGCAACAATAAATCTAATTAAGAACCAAAGTATATCACCCGCCAAACCCCAAAGAGATGAACCCATAAAAAAAAGACAGCGACCCCAACGAGGGCCAACAAAACCCACAAACTCGAATGCCATGAACAGCCATGCCCCAAAGGAGTCCGACGAGGGGAAAAATGCTCAAGTCACAACTACCCGAGTTAATAGGAATGCCAACTAGGCTATTGCAAAAATCAAACCTCAAAGATATTTTAATGTTAATTATTCATTTTTATATATGTATATTTTATATGAAATAAATCTCAAAGATATTTTAATGTCAA
>APFE030516897.1:0-13123 GCA_000404065.3 Pinus taeda | reverse complement strand
AGAGCAACAATTTCACCTTCTAACTTTTCAAAATTTTTTTCCTTTTCATCAATTTGAAATTGTAGAGTATCAATGATAATATTCTTTTCTTCTATACATCTCTTGAGTCTAGTAATTTCTTCAAAAAGGTTATCCACATCTATAGCATCCATATAATCATCATCTTCAAATGCCATTAACAGTTTATATTCATTACCTCGTTCATCTTCATCACTATTGATAGACCATCACTATCTTCATGAGTGTAGTAGCTTTCTTATTTGCACCCTGTTTCTTGTTCCATCTAGTGGGTTCCTTTCCTTTATCCTTATGAGGACATTTTGCAGCATAATGAACTACTCTTCCACAAGAAAAGCATTTAAAAGGTAACTTACCTCTGAACCTTCCAGAACCCTTTTGAAGATTTCTGACAAAATTTGATTCTTCTTCTTCTTCTTCTGGTATGTGACTTGCCTCATAATACTCTCCTTTGCCTGATGCCTTGAAAGCAGCTTCTCTTCGATTTGATGGACCTCCCTTTCTCATTTCATAAGCAGTTAGAATTCCATGTAGTTGAGACATAGTAAGAATTCGTAGATTTTCTTTTTCTTCTATTGCAGATACTTTAGATTCAAACTTGGGGGACAATGATCTTAGAACCTTTTCAACACAATAGCCTCTTTTATTTCTTCACCCAAATTTTTCATGCAATTAACAACTCATCTACCCGAAGGAAGTAGTTAGCCACACTTTCATCATTATACATCTTGAGATTTTCATACTGAATCCTGAGAGTTTGAAGTTTGGCGCGCTTTACCTGTTCATCTCCTTCGTAGCTTGTGATAATTTTGTCCCATATTTCTTTTGCTGATTTATATTGCATTACCTTCATGAATTCTGTTTGGGATATGCATCCTAGTAGGGTATTGACTGCTTTTGCATTTGTTTCATACTTCTTCTTCTCGTCTGCATCTGTAGGAGTAGTTGAAGAAAAAGCATAGCCTGTCTCTACGATGTTCCAAACTTCTGTACCAAGAGATTGAAGATAGGCAGTAACTCTTACCTTCCAATAATTGAAGTTTGTCCCATCAAAAACCGGTGGCCTGATAGACGCTTCCCTCTCGTAGTTGCTCATGATGAAAGATCTTCCTTCAAGCGATCAAGCTTCTTTAGAAGGACCTGCTCTAATACCAATTGTTGAAAATAATACTGAGAGGGGAGGTGAATCAGTATTATCTAGTCCTTTTAACAATTCTTCCTTATTTATACTTTGAATTATTTTTGCATATCAGTACCATAAAACAATGAGCATGAACAAGAAAAACAGACAGTCACATCAAAGAAAACCAGATATAAGGTGGAAACCCAATGTGGGTGAAAACCACCTGCTGCAATATGTCTCTATCTTCTTTCAAATTAGAAACTCCTTTTACAATGGTCTTGTACTGGTGCAGTCCTTTACCAGTACGCAGGCTGCAACCTGCAGAGAGCTACAACTCTTCATCGTTTTCCAGTCTCTCCTGGAAGGGAGCTACAACCCCCTACTTCTTTTCAAGGACCACTTTTCATAAATTTTCAAACTAGATCCATAAACATCAAATGATCATCAAGTACATGTAGATTTCACAGTCAACAGCAGTAACTAGATCAACAACATAGAACTAAACCCATAACCCCTTATCAACAGAAAAATTCAGTCAACAGATAGTCATGAGACAGATACGCAACTTTCCTTTCTTTGGCCTGCGTCGCTACGCACTTCACCCTCTGCTTCTCTGCGTATATCCGCAGAGTTCCTTCTGCATGACCACGCACTGCTTCTTCTACTGCGCTGCGTACAGTACGCACCCAAATGCACTATCGCGCCGCGTACTGTCACAGTAGGCACGCACCCAAAAAGACTATCGCGCCGCGTATGTTTACTGTGCGTACGCACCTGAACCATTGTTGCTCTGCGTACCCACGCAGTTCGCCTGTTTCTGCTCTGCGTACCCACGCAGTCACCCTTCTTCTGCTCTGCGTACCCACGCAGCTCACCTTCTTCTGCTCTGCGTACCCACACAGAGGCACCGTTAAACACTTGCGTACATCAGATTAGGGCCGAATTTCCAGATCACCAGTGTGCTACAGTTAGATGGATGCCCAGATCTGATCAAGCGCTCGAGAGATCACCCTTCACAGATTCGCTTTCCACTTCATTTTCATATAGATCAAGCTTTTTGAAACAATAACCCAAATATTTCAGATCTTAAGATATTCAACCCAAAAGCATACTCAAGCCAAATGATCTCCTTTACTTTATATAGGCAAGATTCTTCCTCAAATCACGAATCAATACCACGAGCCAAAACCATAATAACACAAATATCGTCGGCTAAATACATAAGAAACCCCATGTGTGCTTTTCTCTGCCTTGAAATGAGTGCACTGGGGATACGCACCTCCTGAACTGCTGACCTGTGTGTCTGGCCGCGGTCCCTGCATGGCGTACCTGTGGGTACGCATCTTCTGAACTGTTCTCATGCGTACTTCTTAATTTTCATCATATTGAGAGCCTTGCCATGGGTGTTGCCATCAAGTACAACATCTGTAACATATAACCTCACCAGAAACATAATGCCAACACTTTACACCAAGTTTTATTATCTGGAATGCCTGGAAAGAAAGGAATAAAAGAATTTTCAAGGATGAAAAAACTACTCCTCTTGGCCTGATGGACCTGATTTTAAAGTAGATAAAAGCGACTGTTTCCACCACTGTTCATAGTCATCCCTCTAATCCTCCCAATTCTCATGAATTGAGAACTCCTAAGTAGTTGGGAATGCACGATATTACCCTCTATGGTGTAAGCAAGAAAGAAAGAACGGTGGAAAGGGAAAAGGAATTCCAACATCCTCCACCAAAAGGGTATCTGAAATGCAACATTGATGGGGCTTCTAAAAGCAACCCAGGGACGGTTGGGTATGGAAGTGTGTTAAGAGACGAAGAAGGAAAAATAATTTTTATTTCCCATTGTCATTTAAGACAAGCCACCAACAACATGGCTAAATTAATGGCATTGGAGCATTCTTTAAAGCTTCTCAAGCACAATAACTACTCAAATGTTCTCATCGAAGTAGACTCTGAGATTTCTATACATGCTGTCAAGAAAATCAGCTATGGAACAATGCCAGAAAGGGTCTCGAAACATTGGAGACTAATACAAGTTTACCAGAGAATCCAAATTCATCTCTAGAGTCTTTTTATGGTCAGCTTCACTCATGTTCGAAGGAAGGCCAACAAACTTGTGGATCTGCTCGCCAATCAAGGGGTTATTAGTCCTGATTGTAGAATCAAGATGAATTGGCGGGAAATGCCTCCAAGCAGACTAAAAGCTCTTCGTGATGCTCAAGCCATAGAGGACAAAGATATTTTCGATTGTTGGGCTCAAAGGGCAGGCTATGATTAAATTTCTTCTAGCCTGTTCTTTTTCCTTCGACGGTCGGCTCCTTAAATTAGGGCCTTCTCTACTTGGGATTTTCTCCCTGAGGGGTATGAATTCTTATCCCATTCGACCTTTGTTTGGCACCACTAGGTTTCTTCAGAAGTTTCTGATGGGTTTGACGTCAAGCTTTTTTCGGCGGCGGGTTTCCAGGTTCAGCGATAAGAAAGGCTGGTCTGTTCCCACTTTGATTTTTCCTCACTGCTCTTCTTCCGGTTCGGAAACCAGGCTTGAAGTGATTTCTTTGATGATCACAAGGCTCACAGATGGTAAGTGGTTTTGGCTCGTCGAGAGGGATTCCACTTAGATCTCACCACATGGCGATGGGATGGATCTTCAAACCACCCTTGCTCGCGCCTTATTCTCCTTGCATCTTGTGCTCCGATATCCCTCAGCACTATCCATTTTGGCGGAAGCTTTCAGCGGTGAGATCTCGTCGAGCTAGTTTGGTGGGCCGAGCAGGTGTTCACTGTTTGCAATTTTTCCATGCGAGGTTCAATGGTTTTCAACCTTGGTTCCTCTTGGTGGGGTCGTTCATAGGTTCTCGCATCGTTGACCTTGAGTTTTCTTGTGCTCGAGGGGACGTTTTGTCTGTTTGATTGTCCTATTGCTGGTTTGGTAAGTCTCTTCTTTGTTAATTCAATCTTGTTGACTTTGTAGGCCTTATGTATTTTAGGCCTTTTGTAATTATTGTAACTTTACGTTTTGGTTATTGATATAGAAGGAAAGTCTCTTTCTTCAGCAAAAAAGATAATATATAAAGAGAATGAATTAATAAACTATTTTTTTAACTAATTCCCCCAAAATTAATAAATCATCAGCATCTTTTGTAAGCTCATGTATATTTTCTCGAACATGTAAACATGGTTTAAAGGTTTTCATACTTATGATTATCTAGCTTTCAATTTGAAAACTATGGCAATCATATTACTTTTTTGTTTCTACTCATCATTATAAAAGCTATTTCACTCTGTAAATATTTATAGCAGCCCTTTGTTGAGATATTGATATTATTCAAGAGGTTAGGCACATCAGTTCTATATATGTTTCATCCATTGGTCTCCCAAATTAAAACAAAACCCTCAAAAAATTTATCTTAGATACTCTGGCATAAGAGCTAACCATTATTATCTCAGAGGTACAACATCAGTAATGTACAAAAATCATAATGTTAAAATAAAAAGGTTAAGTAGTTTTAAAATAATAATTCACCACCCCCCCCCCCCCCCTCTTAGTATTTTTCCTAACAATTGGTATCACAGCAGGTCCTTCATAAGAAGCTTGATCACTTGAAGGAATATTTAACAAGATGAGCAACCAAGAGGGAGAAACATCTATCACTCCACCATTATTTAAAGGATCCAATCTATTTTTCTCAAAAGTCAGACCAGGAGATTACCTACAGTCACCTAGAGTAGATGTTTGGGGAACCGTTGAAGGAGGTTATCAGTATCAATCCTCTATTCTGACAGATGAAGAAGAAAGGAAAGAGTATGAGACCAATGCAAAGGTTTTCAATTCCTTTTTAGGAAGCTTGGCAGAATCAAAATTTGTTAAAGTCATCCAATTGAATCCGCAAAGGCTATATGGGACAATATCACCCAAATTTATGAAGGCAACATGAAGGTAAAAAGCGTTAAACTTCAAACACTTAGAATTCAATATGAAACTCTCAGAATGCATAATGTTGAAAGTATTGAAAGTTTCTTTCTTAGGATAGATGAGTGTTGGGTCTAAAATGTGGATGCAAAATAGAGTTTCATTTACTATCAATCCGGGTAAAGTAAAACTTCGAGGAACATCCACTTTATGTGGACTTAGAGACAAACTAAACTAAGCTAGGTGAAGAAATGCCAAAGCTCCCTTACAAGAGGTCTTTCATTGAGATCTCCAACACCTATTTAGTCATTTAAGAAAATGAAATCTAAAAATTAAATGACATTATGACAACTATAAGAAATATTGAAGCTCCCTTACAGGAGACTATTCATTAATATTTCTAACCATCTTAATCAATAAACTGAGAAATGAAAGCATTTAAACATAATTCAAATTGATTACAGGAAATGTTAAAGCTCTCTTACAAGAGACTATTCATTTATATTTCCAGCATCAAGATATTTAAACTATTGAAATTAAAAACATAAAACAAAGCTTACTATACCAAAACAAGTATGCAAGTTAGGCAATGGGGTCCCTCCATAGCTCCACAAGCACACTTAGAAACAAGTCAAATGTAGAAGAAAATCCAATCCATTTTATTTATCATGAATTGAAAATTTCAATTACAAGCTCCAAGTTCTACATTCCAAGAGATTCTAAATCTCCATTACAATGATCCTAAAATCTAAAATTACAAATGAAGGACTAAGTTTCTAAATTCTAAAAAATCAAGATTACAAATGAAGGAGATAACACTCATATTTATACAACAAGATGAGATAACAAACTCATAATGACGATCCACTATTCCCTCCTTTGATCCACATGTTTCTCAACCAATTGTGACACACGAACCCTATCCTGCATGATCTTCTCCATGCGATCCATGATCTTATCCATGAGGTCCATGATCTCCTCAAATTCGAATTTGAATATAGAGTGCCGCATAAGGGTGTCTTAGAAGCTTCCTTTGTACCTACACATGTCAACAAACTCATTCTAATTGTTAGGTATAAGCATATGGATATTATTTTCTAAAGTTTAACCACAAATTCTCTTAAAAATAATAAGAATTAATAATGTTTTATAAAACACAATGGTAACCCATTTAATGATGAAAGTGAAGCTAATGTGATGATATGGTGGTGGAATAGAGGTGAGAAAACGTGTGAATGGAGAGAAAGTGGATGTTGAATGGAGTGAAAGTGGAAGTATTTTAAGGATAATTCTTAGGCCCAACATACCCCCAAACTGAAGGTATTTCATGTCCTCATGCAATCTATTACATTACTTTTGATACTTGAGCTTTGGCTTAAACTTTACATGATATCATTTACTTAAATTTTGCAAAGTGATTTTGATGAATTCCGACTTGGTTAGTTCTTGTGTTTAAACCATATTTTTTTTGTTGCATTCAATTTTAATATATAATCTTTTAATATTGATAATGTGATTTTTATTATGAAGTATTTTTGTTGGAATGCATCATGGTTGGTTCTTGTGTAACAACCATGATTATGTTGGCATCCAATTAACTTTTAAATACTTTTTACAAAACTATTTTTATGCTCATGATGATGTAATAATAAATATATTTTGAAAGTATGTGGATTTTATAATGTGATGTATGAATATGGAAAAATATGAAGGTGACAAAGTATGAATGTAAATGTCCCCACCCCCCAAACTGATGATTTTGGCAATTTTGTGAAATGAGGAAAGGAAATTTTTTTTCCAAAAATTACCATTCTAGTTTTTCAAGGAGTTAAATGGTTAAAAGTTAGAAAATATCATACCTCAACTTACCCTTTCAAAAATGGATGACAGTTTTTCATGCGTGGCTAAAAAATTCTGATCATAGTCTTCTTCACTTAGCTGTGAAAATGGTGGATGAAGTCAAAAAAGTGAATCTTTTATTGTTGATGCATCTGCTACTAAATCTGCTACTGGATCTTCTATTGAATGTTTAGAATCTGTTGCTGAATGTGGCTAAAAATGTATAAGGCTTGGAAGGTATACAAAATTCAGAATTTACACTTTCCCTCCCCAACCTTATTTATTGACTTGTCCTCAAGTCATTTACATCAAAAACTGAAATGTAATGAAAGTAGTTCTGCTTCCTCTACTAAAAAATGATTGGTGTTCAAGTCTTCAATGGAACCAACTCATTGGGACAATTCTTGTCATGTGAATAAATGTTTCGGTGTCAAACATAACAAGAAATTGTTAACTTAGTGGCCTTTTATGGATGCCACTAGTCAACACAAGAGCTCCCATCATTGATGTGGATGAGAGTCAAGATGCCTCAAGCACATATTTCTAAGTATGAATGAATTTGTTGTTGTCGAATACTTAGAAGATCCAATGCACAAGGGACATTGGTGTATTCCCTTTGTTTATAGACATGATAGCTTGCCCTTAAGGCATGCAAGCTTCAAGGAGTTTTTAGAAAAATATTTAGACTTAAGGACTATGGACTCAATGGTGTATGGAATCAAGGTTTTATTTTCAAGGGCTGGAAGAAGGAAACTAACAATGGATATGTAAAGTGGAACAAAAATCTTGTAAATGAGCTTTATTGCTTTTATTTGTGGGTTAGGATTGAATAAAATGTAATGTAGTGTATGTGGGTAATGAGAAATGGATAATGACCCTTGCTGGGAAAAAGTGAATTATGGCATGCACAATCTCAAATATAGCAAATCTACTCATTAGTTCTAGAATTTCTACTAAAATAGTTGAGTTTGACCAGAGTTGACCAGCCACCTGTATACTTCAAATTAATGAGTGGATAGGTATTTCACCATCCTTGGACATTTAGGAACAAACCTCGGATCTTCGAATTTCCTAATCTCTCGTGCAACATGTCAAACCATTAAGCTATTATAGGAAGTTGCAAGAATTTGTAATTTTCTGGAAATTTCGTTTAATATCATGGACTTGTTCTTTAGAATTTCTCATGAAATTAGTCTTTTTGAAGACCAATCGCCAACCCAATTTAGTCTCCTTAATGATCATTTTATCTTCCTAATCCTGCAAAAAAAAAATTGGCATAAAGAACATAAGTGTGTTCAAGAAGAAATGGCCATTGCCTTCCTAATTCTTCCGCAAAAATTGTATGCCAAAATAAAACATATTAAGGAAACTTGAAAGCGAAATTTTAGTCCAATTCATGATGTTGATAACAGTCCATTTTTAATAAATATCCATAAAAAATAAATTGATTCCCTATATGTGTCAGAGGACTCATGAAATGTGCATGGAAAAAAGCTTGGCATGATAGCTTTGTTGTATCCTGTAGATTAGTATGTCATATAAAAGCTTACAACAAGAATACAAGCATAAATTTTAATGCCAACAATAATTCTCCAAATGCTCGATAAATGAATCCTCCTAATTTTCTTCCAAGTTTGGAACCATCTGTGTGTCCAACTATCAACGTACTAAATCACTTTGCTTTGTTGTTCAGCTATACTGCAGAGCACTTGTCAACAATTCATTCTAGCCGATTGACATGCCATTAACCTTTTATACACGGTTTCAATATTTTTGGTGCATGTCAATGTACTAAATGTTAGACTGCTTATTTGATACTGATTGAGTGATTGTCCAATCTTATTTCAGTTCTTCCTCAAATAAGTACCACAAACAAATTCGATCACCATGAAACTGGAAAATTGAATTTGCTGTGTGTAAACGAAATTCTTGGGGAAATAAATCCACCAAACAAATTCAAAAATCAAGATGAATACACAGCTTGAAATACCTTCTACTAAAATTAGACAAAGCAACTAGAATGAAACAAGAAAGAAATACTAGTAACCAGAAAAAATTCCTGATAAGTTGTCCATCAGATTTTACGAATTGAACCCAAGGTGAATTGAACACACAAACTTCTATTCTGGAGTCAGACACGCTACCATTGCACCACAGATCCATGGATGAGAATTCCATTTTTCTCTATAATTTTTCATGGAGTTTTACGATATAATCGACATCTGATTCAATGCAGTGAGCATGGATCGAACACACAACATTCAGATCTTCAGTCTGCGGTTTAGAGCTCAAATGTATTCCAACATGGTCCTAAATCCCAATGAACATTCAGGGGGCTATCGAGATAACTGTCGACCTCATCTCAGACTTTTTCACAAGTTCAAGTTTTTGAACCACTATACCACTACACAAAACAATAATGACTTTCAACAGGAAGAAAGTTGATAGATAATTGAAATTCATTTTGTCTATGGGGTTTCATTTTAAAATTTATGTTTTAAGTAGACTTCAATTATAATCATGTGCATCGATGCCTTTAAATAAGCCCTCAATAGAGTTGCAACAATGGTTTCATATTTCATGCGAATAGGAGCTTCAATCAAACTAGGAACAATAAATATTTTTCCAAGACTAACCCTCAGTCATGTCTTCTCTAGGGTAGAACAACAAAATCCAATAATATTTTATGTACAAAACTCTCTACACAAAGCCTCGGATGTTGGTGCAAGTTTTCTTTGAAATGCATGCCCAGAAGACCTACGAAAAACCAGAACCAAGACAAATGTAAACCCAGAAAAATCCTCGAACGAAAGCCAAAAATCCACAAACAAATTTTGACCTCTCAAGCTTGTTATTTTTCTCCACAGGGCTAAGACTTTCAGAGCACAATACTTTTAGATTAACATTTAATTCTTGTCTAAGTTGAAGGCTAGTTGAATTCCATAATCATCTATTAATGCTACACTTATTTTCCTTGTCGAAAAGCAGCAATCACCATCTCAGAACCATGCAAAGATTCATTTTAATCCTGTGCAAATTCATGAGAACACGGATAAAATCATTAAATGGAGATTGTCCTGCAACAAATATGGGGTTATTGCCGGAAAGAACAACGCAAAATGTTAACAATGCAGATCATAATGCAGCTCCCACGTAGATCACTTACCTTGACTGATTTTCCAGAACAGTCTTCTGGGCAGATCAGTTACCTTGCATTCTTTTCTGAGATACCCCTTGATGTGTTAACCACCTAGCATTGTTCATCACATTTTTGACTCTCTGCACAGCTTCCTTCCTCACATTACATTTTGTCCTTTTAAATGAAATCATGGAATGAATAAAAGAATGAAGGGATGGAATGAAAGTTCATATAATCGTTGAGAATCAGCAAATCGCTCAAATTGAGCCACAAAATTTGCATGCAAAATTGCACAGATGGATTCATGCCAGATTTCTATTTTGGCACATGAGGGTTGACTTATGAAGGATATACCTTGAATGCGCAGTTCCCTCCACTACGCATTCATAACCCATGTATGCTAGTTTGATTGAGATAATTTGGGAGTATGTCTCCACTGGACTCCACATATGTACGCAGCTCTACAGTTCAGCTCCTATACATTACAGTTGGTAGCCTATACATAGAGATACGCATAGCAGTTTGGGACAATTCCCTTGTTCGCACATAGCAACATTTAAGAGGTGTCATTGCATGGGATTGTGATTGAGATTCATTGAGAATTTTCTTCCCCCATCCACCTACCTTGAGTCACACATGGCAACCTACCAGATTTTCATATGAGCAAACAAGGATACGTTGTCCATTTTTTATGCCACATACAACAGGTTGAGTTACACATGGAGTAGCTCTCATACACCTGGAATTCAGTTTTCTACTTTTGGATTTTCTCCTTCTCCACTTGTCATTGGGTTCCTCATTGAAATCTTCTCCATTTTTCCTATATAAATGAGCCTTGGACTCCTCATTAGATATCCTTAGATGAGTTATTGGTCTAGTGAAGCTCTGGCAAAATTTGTGTGTTTCCAACGAAATATAAATGCAACAAAACAAAAATGCATCAAAGCATTACAAATTAGTTCAACACACAGTCATTCCATAAATTACAAGCAAACCTCTCTAAGTTCCATAAATTTCAAACCATCCCCACTGAAGGAACAGGTAAATATTATGCGACACTGCCACTCATGCCCATGATTCGAATACCATCTTTTCTTCTTATTGTTGTAGCTGTGCCTAAGACCATATATACCCACAGATTAGAATAAATAGAGAATTCTACAGCGAAAAATTGGTTTTTTTTTATTCATTGGAAGACATGGGCTAGTGAACCTAAAATTTGAAGTTTTTTTTTCAGGACAGAGTTTAAAGAATAATTTTATGAAAATATTATTATGGCTGTAGGGGTCAATGTTGTTGGAGCCATTGCAAGAAATATTATAGCTGCCACAATTAGTTCGATGCAATTATATGCTAGTATTATTACTGCTAACACTAGTTTTTCTATGAGTGTCGTATATGTGGAGTAATATTATTGAGTTTGGGTGCTTTGTTTATAAAGACGTGATTCTAAAAGTGTTTAGAGCTTTTTACAAACAACATTTATTTGTTGCTTGTCTGCTTCAATTTCTTTATAATTGATTTCAGTTTTAACTTGAAATTGCGAGACAGAGGATGAAATTGCGAGACAGAGGATAGAGTAATCGTGTAAAACCTCCCTTTTCATGAAATAATTGGTTTCAAAAAGATTAAGAGCAAATATTTGTTTGCAATTAGATCAAGGTGAATGGATTTTTATTGCAGATTTATTCCTTAAATACTGACATTGAATTGTTTATATACAACTTTGGCTTGTTTGAAGAAATGATCCCAGCACATCAAAGCAGAATATAATGAATATTTTGTACATGATGGAGCTGAAAATTATGTTCTTTTAGGAGTAAATAAATATATTAATCAAATCAATAAACTACATATTTAATTTTTAAATTTGGAATAAAAAATAAACAAATTTAAAAAAAAATGATTTCGATTTCTTATAATGTTGTAGTTTTAATGATTTGTGAAAATTCCAAGCAAGAGATTTTTATTGATTTGTGCAAAATAAATCAATATATTTTCTGATCTTTCCTAATCGCTTGAAGCACAGGAAGAGAGAATATTGTCCTATTCATTTGTTATTTTATTATTTTTGAAGGTTAGCGTGGATACAATGTAAATTTATTCATGAGAAATGATGATGTTTTGTTTCAAAGAAAAACAAGACTAAAAGTCTAGTCAGGTCTCATTTTATTTTTCTAATCTATTCTACCTTAACTTGCTTGGAAGTTTTTTTTTTTTTTGTTTCCTAGCTAAAAGAATGGTTCCAGTGATTTCACCTACGGTCTAAGAATTCAAATTTTCTCACATCAAGATTTAAACTTTTTACTTGATTATTTGCAAGGATGTGAGTAACCTGTTTTATTCTTGGATTTGGTGCAAGGTTATTTTGAAACCAATCTTCAATATTGTTCTTGCTCTCCAAGAAGTACCGATTTAACATCTTCAAATTTCTCATTCGTAGATGAATTAGTAAGAAATGGGGGGTTTGATAAAAAAAACAGAATTTAAAATCAAATTAAGTATGAAAAATAAAACACCTCAAATGTGAAAACCTTTATGAAGATCTTGCTATCACCATGTTTCACAAGTTAGTCCATAAAAATAGATTGCAATAAAAATAACTTCCTAAGTCTATCCCTAAATGATCCTCCCCGACAACAGTGCCAAAAGTTTGGGTTTAAAATGTGGATGCAAATTAGATTTTCATTTACTATCAATCTGGGTAAAGTAAAACTTCAAGGAAAATCCACCACATGTGGACTTTGTTGGGTTGTGTTATATTCTTTCCACGACTAACCTACGTAGTGAACCATGGGGTTAGAGGGGGAGTGAAGCCCCCCCTTCGTTGCGCCAATTGCGCAGCCTGGGGGTCACAGGGGGGGGTAGCCCCCCTTGTCCGAGGGGTTTGAGGGGGGCGGGTAGCCGCCCTCTATGGGGTTCAGGGCAGCGGCCTGAGAAAAAAAAAAATTGGACCCTATATTAGGTTAGGCGAACCTACCTATGGTTTTCGGTCCATGGTTTTGGACGTGATGTTTTTCAGTCCATGGTATTGGATGCTTCGGCATGTATAAATATGTATTGTAACATTGAAAGGAATATAATGA
>APFE030516895.1:0-14465 GCA_000404065.3 Pinus taeda | reverse complement strand
TTTTATGTTTATTGTGTTGAAACATTTTATCTCATAAAAAAAATTACATTTTACATCTTAATATAAAGATGTTGGAGTTTATAACTCCTATTTCTTTGAGGGCATTTTGGATGAATGTGAGGAATATAGGCAAAGTCAATTTTTTGACCTCACCCATAAAATATTCCTAGAATCCACAATCAACGTAAACTAGACATTAAATCACATGCCCTCATGTATGTGCTGACAAAGACAACTCTTTGAAATATGACCTCAATTTAACACAATTTTCATAGGCTTCAATATATTCTAAATGAATCTCCCACTCTGAAGTCTGCAACATTAACAAACTTTATTTTTCTCCTACTCAAAAAAATCTGCTACCACAATAATGTTCACAACAACTACAACCAACATTTAAATAATGGAAAAATAAAAAAACACTAATAATTAATGTACTCTCCCTTATCTTGGGCCTTCTCGTGAGGGAATATGCCCACACCAACTATGATACCAAATTAATACTACACAAGCACATTTTTATTGATCAAATAATGTTATAAATAAATACATGAGTGTTATTTCAAGATATAGAAACTATCTTGATTGTATAATAAACTTGGTCTAGTAAAACTATCTTGGTTACATAATAAACTTAGCCTAATAAATATGTCAACTTCACACTAATATAAGAATATTATAAAAATATAATTAATATAAAATATTCAACCTCAAACCAATATAATAACATAATTAATGTAAACTATTTCTCACCTAATTAAATTTAACGACATCTTAAACAACCTCATAAAAACTAGGAATATGATTCTTTACTTAAAAAAACATCACACCAAAAACAAGCGTCTAGCTTAAATTAGCTTAAATTGTGAATTCGTGAGGAATGAGATCTCAAATCAATCTGATTTGGATGTAGAGCTGAGGCCTTCCTGTAAAACCCTTGTTTGCAATGTCATGTAGCCCCGATTGAAGATCTATATATTTGTATTATAATTTGTTGCCATGTTGTGGATGACGTGGAGGGTTGGAGTTATAAGCCTACAAAAAGTTTGGATATATTTGTGTTGTTTTATTATTATTTTGTTTTGGCAAGTACAATGTATGGTAACCATGTATCTTGATAGACACAAGTAGTTCCACAGGATGCTTAGTGAAGCAACTTTTGTGGTTAGATTGATGGTAGGCCTCGAAGTACAACATGTTTCCACTTAATCTGAGGTATCAATGGTACGTTGGTTTTCAACTGCTACATGGTGAAAATGCTTTAGATACATGGAGGAGCATAGAAAATTTCTAAGGTAAAAGTGAGATGTATCATTCTAATCACTTGAAAAACCAAGTGTTGGTTTCCGGCTGAATTTTGGCAGAGGAATGATGAGTTTGTAGCAAGGAGGACAAAGGGATCCTAGATACAACAAATACATTTTTAGAGATTGGTCCAAAGTAGCAAGTGACAGTTCCTGTCAGAATGTTATGACAATAGAGGATATTGGTTGTAGCAACAACAGAGATTAGATAGTGGTGGAAAAACAAAGGTAAAATAAAGTGTTTATGTGTGTAGTATAATGTAGACACATGATCATATTGTGATGTGAGTCACACATTGTAGCAAGTCTATAGTGGACCATGTGTGGCTTAATGCAGTTGTCCTTGAGAATGTATGCACTTGGTATCTCCATGAGTCAAATTTTCCATTGAATGTACTTTAGTTAGTTGTGATGCAATCCTAATGAGACATGTTCACCCCCATGTAGTTTTTGATAATCTAAAAACCACTTTGTAAGTGTAGGTTTGTGGTAAGCCAAACACACTTGGTGTGATGTGATGAAGTTTGTGAGAGACAGGGAACATCTCAACATGGATTCCTGATGAGTATCATTTTTCCTTAGGGGTGTGATGCAAGAGAATTGAGAGCATGGTTGAGGGTAAGCTAACAAAACCTAGATCATGGTTGAAGATAAGCTGAGAAAACCCAGAACATGGTTACAAATATGCTGAGAAAACCCATAACATGGTTACAAATATGCTAAGAAAACCTAGGATGATGATGGTAGTGATGTAGGAGGAATTAAAGGTACATGTACAATTATATGTATTAATATATGATGCTTGAGTGAACCATGTACATGAAGGACATCCTAGTAAACCAACAGTTGCAACAATTATGTACTAATTCATTTCGGTGGACGATTGTTACTTTATATGGATGTAAACATTTTTGGTAATGATTGTGGTTGGGCCACAAATAGACTTAGTTTATCGAGATTAAGACAAGTAGTCTTCAAAGGGGAGAGTTAGAGTTATAACTCCTACTTGTCTTAAGTGTGATGCTTTCTATGTAAAGGATTATATTCCTGGTCTTTAGGATATTGTTAGATCTAGTTAGGTTGAGAGATATTATCCATTAACTGGATTCCTATATTGGAATGATCTTTAATATTTGATCAACCAAGTTGATTGTGCGATCAAGGTAGTTTCTCTATCTTGAGATAGAAATCATGTGTTTATATGTAACATTATTTTATGAATAAAAGTGTGCTTATGCAATATTAATTATATCATTCCTGTCTTTGCCACAAGCACTGTCACATGGTCTCCAAAGATCTACAAGGAGCTAAGATACATTGGTGTGCAATAATCTATACTCTCCCACCTTAACAAAGGATATCTTTAAAGTCCGTACTTAACATGAAAGATGATTTAAGTTAATAAAATATAAATTAACAAGAAAGAAAAAGAAAAATCCACATCTATATTTATAAATCAAAATTTATAAAACATAAAATCCCTAATGTAAAATTTAAGAAAAGAATATTGACCATTAAGGTACATCCACAGTTTGAAGTCTTAATGATTATCTTAATTGATTTAGTCATCTACCCAAGGCATGTTGTAACAGGGATCGCATAGGTTACATGTTCAAATTAGATGATAGGGGAGCCATCTAGGTTATATGTTCAAATTTAGATGACTCCCTCAAAGTTACCATTTTCTATTGTGGTTTGCAATTTGCAGTGGTAAAAACACAACCCCCGCATTATTCACTTAATTTTCATTATGGGGACCCTTTGATTAAATGATTGGTTATATTATTATTCGATTTTGAGTATTTGGATGGCTTTAATGAGTTCAATCTATTCCTATCTCCCTATCATAACTCGTTTGGTTTCATTTGGATATTTTATTTGCAAATAATGTCTAATTGAATATTGAATGTTTCTTTTACTGATTTGGCCTTATATAATGTATTTTACCTTTTATTTTATAAATTTGTCTCTTTGTAAATAATTAGCTTTTGGAAAATTTTTATATTTGAAAATATTATTTTTTTATTTTGTATCATGCATTTCATAGCCCCCGAGACCAAGACCAAGTCTTATATTACAAAGTGGCTTTTATATTATGAATTGACGTATTGATAAAAGTAGAAAAAGGCCTATTGAAAAGAATGCATATATGAAATCTAATATCGAAGATTTGATATCAGAGGAATTCATTTGAAATCCCCGATATTCAAAGTCCAATCCATAAAGTGGATATTTTCAATAATCAAATGAACTATATTATGTGGCTCTTTTCAAAAATCAAATGAATATATTAAGTGGCCATATAAATTATGAAACTATATAATAAAGAAACCATTAGTGGACCCACATTCCACGTCATTGTTTCCGCTCCCGCATATCAGAGGTAGTGTATATCGACGATTTCCTTTTGAGACACATTTAAAAAACTCTGATTGATGATATTATGATATGCCAATCTTGTCGATATGCCGATACAACATATCCCTTTGATCTCCAATCTTTGATACAACACTCCCTCTGATCTTCTATAGTGATATAACCTCCAGCACCGATCTCCGATAATCTCTTCATTGCCGATATTCCAATGCACCTCCCCCTCTGACTTTTGATATCTGTCAACCTCTAATAGCTGTCGATATGCATATTAATGATGGTATAATCGGAATATCACATCCACTTGTATATCAGAACTTTTAAATGGTAACATTCGTAAAATCCCTGATAATGCATTCCCCTCTCATATTTGGAGCCTCCCAATATCGACATTTTTTGTTTGCACACATTATAAAAAGTTCCAATGGGCTTGTTAGCTCTGCTACATGTTTCTGATTTTCAGAGAGTGGAAGTAAGCTCGGTCCTTGGATTCTTGCTCAGAAGAGGTCTGCACCAGTTATTGTCCTCCTTCTCCTTCACCTCGCTTACTCCCTTTCACCCCGCTGCCTCCATTTTTCCCTTGACTTCCGCTAATGCGATATTGCGATGTGATTTAATCACTATCACAAATTGCATCCATGTGTGTATAAAGGCCACACCCCTTGACTTCCATCGATGTGATATTGCAATGCGATTTGATCGCATATCGCACATCGCCTAAAATTATCAAAAGAAAATCCTGTTCTGATGACTCCTGTTGTGCCCAATAAAGTGACTCGTCCGATCACTCCTCCGCTGTCTGATCAGTCCCGACAAGATCGAACGACCTTCGCTCATTTCACGCTCACTCCCGATACCCCTTGTCAAGCGCTCCCTGCCATCCATCCATGCGATCCAACAATGATCGCTCCTCCTGTGTCCACAAACTAACCACGCGTTAACTTGCGATCACAACGTTTTTCCTCCCGTCATATCTGCCACGCATCGCCCAATGACTCGCATCGCTCGCCTGCGTACCTTTACTACTTCCCTCCCAAAAGTGGTGCGATACATATCGCTTACCAACCATTTTCCCGACCCCACGCATTACCTCACGTGTATCTTTTCTGCCCGATGGCTGTCGGATCTGTCCACAGGAGATCTGATGGCTTACGTTTGTTTGCTCCCGTTTCCTCTCGATTTCTCCCACCGAGCCATATCCGTCATCTGTCTATGCGATCCGATGGTTGATCTTCCTCTTCATTCACCCATACTGTCCACTACCATAGCCATTTCATACTCCCAAAAGGACGAAGATGGCCAGTGTTCGGTACCCAGCGCATTTCATCTCCAATAACTGCATTCAAGAAACAGAATGGCCAAGAAGGAAAAGGACCAACCTTGAGCAGATAAACGCATTTATCAGTTATGGAACTCCTTCCATATAACACTTCACCTACTCGAGAAGGACAACAGAGCACCAGAGAACGTCAAATTCATTCATTAAAGCAAGCTGATTGTAGCAAAGACTCCATCAGAGAATTAAAGCGGTTGGTGGTCCATTATGACCCCTCCACGCATAGATCAACAGAATATCTTTGTAATCAAACTCTATATATACCTAGAAAATAGATGTAATCTAGGGGGTGGTTTGATGGTTGTTGTTTGATGTAAGGTTCAACTTCTGGAGACTGTAACTACTTTGATACTTGCGGCGTCTGGTCTTCATTTTAAGCTAATACAAGCTTCTTTTGCTGTTAATTGCTCACTTTCCACTTCTATTCTATTCTAGGCTATGCCTTTTATGCATTTGTTCATGTTCATTTGATATTTAGCATTAGAGGAGCCGTCATCCCACCTCTATGTTGAAATCTAGTATGTATCATTGAATGTGTTATGCAGGTTTCTATTTACTTAGTGCCAGAAAGCTGTCATCCTGTCTGTGTATTAGGAAATAGATTTGCAGACCTCTTTACTGGTTGCAGCCAGCCATCACAGGGTTTTGTGCATCTGCTGGTGTGGTAAGTATTCTCCATACTCTCCTAATCCTCAAACTGTGAGGAATTGGTGGTCTAAAGCCTTGTAGTATAGGGGTGTTCACCCATGTCTGGAGTTAAGCATAGTAGAAGAGGTTATTTGGCTTGAACAAGAATAATTCCTTCCATTCATCCATTTCCAACATTTAGTTGAGTTTTGTAATGTTCTCGAGCATCTCCAAGATACAACCTAGGAGAGTTTCTTGGGGCGATAACATTAATTGGTGCCATTACCAAGGTGAGGAGATTGAAGCTCAACTTCCTTGGGAGACGACACAGTTCAAAACTTTGATAATAGACAAAGTTTGGACACATTTCTGGTTGTAATCATCTATCTAGCAACTCCATTGGAGGAAGACCAACCTTTGGCGACTCCACATCACAATCCTGGCTCAGTTTGTGAGGCATACTCGAAGAAATCCTCAAAAATCACCAATTGACCCAGTGCTTGACCCTGAGAAGATTGTCAAATCGAAGAAAACATCATCGAAAGGAGCATCAGGATCAGGTAAGACCAAGAATTCTTATGTGTCTCTACAAGAGAAGGCTTTAGTTGAGAATACATAGTTTGAGGATCTAGGACGTAGTACTGCTAGTGAAGAATCAGCTGCAGAGATTGATAAAACTCCTTATTCGTTTAGTTCCCCTTTGGATCTCAAAAGGCTTCCACGAAGAACATCCGAGCATGAGAGCATAGAAAGAGGGGGTTAAATTCAAACCTTCTCTACCTAATAAGATCAAATGCCCTAAACTCTTTGAGGTAGAGGATCAAATCAACCCAATTTTGCAGATCTTTGATGAATCGGCTGATAAGCCGACCAAGAGAAGGGGGATCAATTTTGGTGGTCCAGTAAATGGGAAGTTTTTGAAGATTTATGTTGTTTAAGGTTTTCGAGCCTTAATGATTTTAAGCATGTTCTTTTACAGGTTTTAGCGTAGACTTAATTGGACTCCATGCCCAATGGAATACTAGGCAAATGTTTTTAAGCTTATTTTGTATGAAGGCATTAGTCTGCAGTTCTTGAGACCTCACAGGGAGGATCTCATCCCTAGAAGGAGCCACTGTTAGCTCTGCTACATGTTGCTGATTTCCAAAGAGTGGAAGTAAGCTCGGTCCTTGGTTTCTTGCTCAGAAGAGGTCTGCACTGGTTATCGTCCTCCTTCTCCTTCACCTCGCTTACTCCCTTTCACCTCGCTGCCTCCGTTTTTCCCTTGACCTCTGTCTTTGCGATATTGCGATGTGATTTAATCGTTATTGCAAATCGCATCCATGTGTGTATAAAGGCCATGCCCCTTGACTTCCACCGATGCGATATTGCAATGCAATCTGATCGCACATCACACATCACCCAAAATTATCAAAAGAAAAACCCAATCCGATGACTCCCGCCGTGCCCGATAAAGCGACTCGTCTGATCACTCCTCCGCCGTCCGATCAGTCCCGACAAGATTGAATGGCCTTCGCTCATTTCATGCTCACTCTCGATACCCCTTATCAAGCGCTCCCCGTCATCCATCCGTGTGATCCAAGGGTGATTGATCCTCCTACGCCCATAAACTAACCACACGTTAACTCGCGATCACCGCATTTTTCCTCCCGTCACATCTGCCACGCGTCGCCTGATGACTTGCATCGCTCGCCCGCGTACCTTTACCGCTTCCCTCCCAAAAGCGGTGCAATACATACCGCTTACCACCCATTTTCCTGACCCCACGCATTATCTCCCGTGTATATTTTCTGCCCGATGGCTGTCGAATTTGTCGACTGGAGATCTGATGACTTACATTTGTTTTCTCCCGTTTCCTCCCGATTTCTCCCATTGATCCATATCTGTCATCTGTCTGCGTGATCCAATGGCCGATATTCCTCTTCATTCACCCATACTGTCCATGACCATAGCCATTTCATACTCCTGAAAGGATGAAGGTGGACAATGTTCGGTACCCGGCGCATTTCATCTCCAACAACCGCATTCAAGAAACAAAATGGTCGAGAAGGAAAAGGACCAACCTCGAGCAGATAAACAGATTTATTAGTTAAGGAACTCCTTCCATATAACACTTCACATGCTCGAGAAGGACAACAGAGCACTAGAGAACATCAAATTCATTAATTAAAGCAAGAAGATTGTAGCAGAGACTCCATCAAATAGTTAAAGCGGTCAGTGGTCCATTATGACCCCTCCACGCATAGAACAACAGAATATTTTTGTAATCAAAATCTATATATACCTAGAAAACAAATGTAATCTGGGGGGTGGGTTGATGGTTGTTTTTTGATGTAAGGTTCAAATTCTGGAGACTATAACTACTTGGATACTTGCAGCGTCTGGTCTTCATTTTCAGCTAATACAACCTTCTTTTGTTGTTAATTCCTCACTTTCCACTTCTATTCTATTCTAGGTTGTGCCTGTTATGCATTTGTTCATGTGCTCTTGATATTTAGCATTAGAGGGGCTATCATCCCACCTCTGTGTTGAAATCTAGTATGTATCACTGAATGTGTTAGTGCCAGAGAGCTATCATCCTTTCTGTGTATTAGGAAATAGATTTGCAGACTTCTTTACTAGTTGCAGCTAGCCATGACAAGGTCTTCTGCATCTGTTCATGTGGTCAGTATTCTCCATACTCTCCTAATCCTCAAACTGTGAGTAATTGGTGGTCTAAAGCCTTGTAGACGAGGGGTGTTCACCCATGTCTGGAGTTAAGCATAGTAGAAGTGGTTAGCTGGCTTGAACAGGCATCATTCCTTCCATTCATCCATTTCCAACATTTAGTTGAGTTTTGTAATGTTCCCAAGCATCTCCGAGATACAACCTAGGAGAGTTTCTTGGGGCGATAACAGGGCTTACCTCCGATACCACTCAACTCTTGCCATGCGTATCATCCTTTGACCACTATTATAGCTACCAAATTTAAAAAGTCACTTAGTTATAACGTTGGGCATATAAATGATGGTTTAATGATTGGTATTGCATCCGTTTTGTAAAACCCATATATCATAAGATTTTCTATGTGACTATGTGTTGGAGAGGTAAATCCCCTCTACGGATAGAGGCGATCCCTACTAGCCCAGAACGGGTCTAGCAACAATCAAACAATGCTATCATGTAAGTTCCTAATTGCAAATAAAAGGGTAGGTGATGAAGACCTACTTGAGTTCCAACGCTTTCGTTTGTAGAAGAGATGTCGCCCACATTCCTTTGCCTTGGTCGGTCACAATCCTCCACTATCCTCGTGAATGGACATCTGCACACAAAGAGAACAACACAAACACAAGTGTGAAATCTAATATATGCAATTATACATCAGTCAGGAAGGACATAATTCAACATTAATCATCACAACAACGAGAATGGAACCATAATGATAGTCATCTATTATTAATAATCAACAAAGGAGAATACAACCAGCATCCTGACGTCAAAATGTTAGTAATGGCATAGACATCAAGCATCAAGTCTATACAAAGATATAGAAAGATAGAGCGAGACAACCTCCATACACATACTTGAGACAACAAAATACATACCATAATATAATATAAAACTAATAAATGGACCCGGACTACTTGCACATCACTCTCTTGATTTATAATCCATATACGCTGACAATATAATATACCAACACGAGATAAGAACTGGACACACCGCTGAGAAGGACAAGACTATTTATAGAGAAAAGATGCTACATACCAAATCGGATTGGCCTCATCACTTGGAAACTTCTATGGAATGGTGGAAAACTACTTCCCATTCAAGGAGATTCGAAGCCAAACCATTTTCACTTAACTTGGATGTAGTTGGTGAATGAGTTGGATAGAACTTTCAGAGATAGATTGGTGAAAAACTTTGCCCACAAAGGTTGGCGCGATTGCTGCTTTGGGATAGAGCGCTAATGGTTCGCCCCTTTTATAGGATTTTCCCCATTGGCACGGGAAAAACATAGTGGGCCAGCGCTAATGCAAAAAGGGCTATTTTTAAGGGCAAGGAGCAGGAGATGTCTTAAGGGCACATGAAGCTCATGTTCAGAGGTGAATACTGCAAGTGGTTTCAAGTCTTCTCACTTCTCACAAGTCCCGGAATGAGTCCTCCAAGGTGCAGGAGAGGGGTAATAGGGACAGTGACAAATGGTGACAAATTACTGTGTAACAGATGCCCCCTAAAGCATGAGGCCCGAGAGAGAGAGAGGGGTGAAGCGCTTTACAAGAACATGCGTGACTAAAAACATTGCTGCCGGAGAACCTGCGAAAAGAAGTACAACTGATATCTTAAGTACATGATAGATGTGGTATGGGCGCAGCCATCCGTAACAGAGTATATACAACTGGATCCCAGGTATGGATGCAGCCATCCAATGAGGATCTATAAATGGACTCAGGTATGGTTGCAACCATCCAATGAATGAGTCATGTAATGATTACAACAATCCACAAAACGCAACCTGGATTTCAATATGCACAATCTGGGGTCTTGCGCTCCAACTCGACTCGAACACAGTACAAGTTCAAGCATGTGAATACAGGAGTTGAAGTCAAACATGCATGAACATCGTCTGATTACCAGTCAATGATGAAAATTGTTAACAGACGCGAGAGGGGCCACCAATAATGACAATGGTCCTCAAGGTACTATAGGTACAATCCACGGCATGTGAATGAATGAGCCGGTGTCAAACACCTGTAGAATCATCCGATCGGATGCCAATGGTGAAAACCTCACGTCGAACACGAAGAACCTACCATTGAGGCATGCAGGCTCCAAGGTACCTAAAGGGAGTCTCTAGGTCATCTTCCTGGATAATGAGCTGAAGTCGATAGGAAGTGATCTTGATCGAAGGTGGGCCATAATGTTTCCCACATCATCGACATGAGACAGAGAAGGATAACATGTTTTGTGTGAGATATCGGAGGGAGGTTGATTATTCTACAGAGGTCAACTTCTCTTGAACATATCGGCGGCACGACAGTGGATTTGGCAGTATTTGATATCAAATGATCAGGGGTCATGGTGACAAGGCAATTAGCAGATGAATGGTTAAATAGGATAACCCAAACCCATGGAGGCAAATGTGAAATGACATGAGATGTCCCTGTTATCACTCAGGTTGTCCCTAGGCTCCTAATAGGGATATGGTCGAGGTAACCACAAACCAATCTATGGATTGCAGGTTCTAGCCCACCTGAAATCGGAGAGGGCTCTCTCCTTATGATTCAACTTCTGTTGATGATTTTAGGCTAACTTTCTGGCTTCAAGGGAGTGTTGTTTGTGATTGGAAGGAAGGTAGGATTCTCGAACAAAGAGGCAAGGTAAGGAGTAATAAGTTTCGAACCATTGGGCATGGAGTCACAGATTGAGGCTTGCGAGCGTTTTCTTGGTCACAAGGGGATACGGAGCGGATTAAGCGCACACCATGATACAATATCGGTCTCTTGAAAGGTTAAGATCCATGAACATCCAGGATGAAAGGGAAAGGAGAATCACGAAAAAAGAGAGAATATGCGAATGATCATAGGAGCAGTTAAGAATATCCTAAACTGCACTCATATGTGAAAAGAAACAGCGTAAAAACAAGATCATTTTAAGTATAACATGCTCATAAACCTATTTCTGATAAGAAAACATCGAGAACGCCAAGAATTGAATCTTTTAAGGTGTAATGAAAACAAATCAATGCTATTCTTTTTTCCTACCAATTGTAGAGGCAAGAACGGCCGGTAAAAAAACAGTAAAAGTAAACAGAGCTGGGAGAAACACTTATTGACATGTGTAGAAGCACAGGAATTCCACAATCATTCCTTGGCCAAGAGAAAACATCAAGTAGTTTCGCAATCCATGCTTTCAGCAATCTTTGATTATGGAAATTATGACAGTTACAGTGCGAGTCTCTATTCAGAGAAAATGCTAGAAAGGAAACTGACCAACTACTACTACCAACCAACCAACCCCTCACAACATTGTTCAGGGTGGTATTTATAAGCAAAATATCGGAAAGACCTCATTACAATTGACCTAAACAGGTCTGCTAGAAAACTCTTCAAAAATCTAAGTGTTGCTGGAATTAAATGCAAGTAAATCTTTTTGGCTGCGCTAGGGGCAGCTAAATCGGAGAAGGTGACAATGTGGCCCTTGGGGGCCAGATGCGGTGCTGCTGGAATGATTATGCTTTGGGAACTGTAGTTCTGCTCTGGTGCGAGTTAAATGTGCAATAATTTTGATTTGAGGGTTTCAAGTAGCTTCGCCCTCTTTCTTTGAATCTGCTGGAAGATATTAAATTTTCTCCTACTTCGGGCCGCTACTCAAGATTTTCACTGATACTCTTTGCCGCTACATTGATGGCTTATGCCATTGACTGATACTCTTTGACACGCTTGAAGCCTGATGATTTGATCTGATACACTTTAAACTCTGTCATTGATCTGCTGTTGTCTTTAAACCAGATCATTTTGGCATGATTGGGCGATTTTCTGGCTTTTTTGGCGCACAAGGGGCTAAGAAATCAGAAGATTCCCCAAAGATTCTTCGAAACAGCCTATTTCCCGTAGCGATGGCGCTAATCACGCATCGAAAACTACCTCTTTTTCTTGTTCTAGAGCTCCGAAGTGTGATTTTTCTTCCTGCGCGAAGTTTCGACTTTCTGGCTGCTAACGTCAGCATGACGTCGGCTGTACGGCGGATGACGTCAGCTGTGGTGGGTCCCTGGTACAGAATGAGATGGTGTGGTGTTGATACTAGAGGTAATGCGATGAATTAGCTCCGATGCGATCGCAATGTCACATCGGCAGGGAATAGAGGGTGCTTAAGCTGGGCCTTTGGTGCTTGCGACTGCTGACCGCCGATATCGTGATATCGCGTCGGGTGGTGCCGGATGGGTCATAACTTGCATGGAGGGGAAAGTGCAATCTTGCGATGCAATCTAGCTTTAAGGTTCTGCGGAGTGTAAGTTTTGGGAGGAAAGAGCAAGTAGGTGGGTGCGAAGGGCATTTGAGGTTTCGGAAAGGGTCTGATTACCTCAGAGGGATTTTATACTCTGGAAGGAGTCCATTGTATCTGGGAGATTGTTTGGAGGTCAAGGGTTCTTGCTAAGTTGCAGATAAACTGAGCAATTCCCGGGGGTGCTTATGGTTATTTTTCAACCAAGGGCAGGGATATTACGTAGGGGAAATTTACTTAATATTAGTAGGGGGATGGGAAAATATAGGGAGCTAAATAATAATGTTAGTGGTTAATATGGAGATGGTAAGAAAGTGCTAAGTTTGAGAGACCTTAGGTTGTTACAAGGGGGTAGGACCAAGCTTAAGAGAAAGTATGGAACAACTTTGAGTAAAGCAGATTTTTGCTCAAGCCAATGTTATGAAGATGATGGAACTTAAGAGGTGTCAAGCAGATCTTGACCTCTTTTAGGGAAGTTAGTTAATGATTGGGGAAGACAGAGAAGGGGAGTTAGTTATACCTCTTTTGAGCATCTCGCATAGAATTACATGCTGATTGTGTTCTGAATGAGATGACACCTAAAAATCTGGAATTGATCAGCAATTGGGATACAACAACCTCAGAACTACCTACCCAGCCTACTTACCTAGCATTTTTTCTTCTTTTGATTTGGGTGCACTTAGACTTGCAAACCCATCATTCATTTTTCTTTTGATGCTTTCCTATCTACATACTACCTTATTTCTTCGCGAGGGCCGAGATTAAACTGTTGGGCTCCGTCTGCTTTCTCAACCTATCTAAGAATCTTGCACATAGATTAGCTGTTTGGACAGATTTACATGCTCTTATATTCTAAAAACAAAATTTAACACCTAGGAAGACCAAGATTAAGCTGTTGGACCTCCCTTTAACTGAAAAAATTGGCGATACCGGGATAACTTTACAAAATTTGGAAGGCAACTGAATGAACTTGAAGTAGCCTTCTTCGTTTGGAGACTGTTAAGCAAATATGGAGCATTTCAGCATGCAAAGTATGACATATTTGGCCTGTAAAATGTCAATCATGAAATATGAATAACCTGCTGTAGTAGGAAGCTAACAATGGCTCCACTTGGGGATGGCTTCTCCTTGCGAAAAGTCAAGAACATCAGGTCAGAACGCCTTGGTCTTTAGTTGGCTGTCTTCTGCAAAATTGTTTTCTCCAGCTTCCTTATTCCTTCTACCTACCTACCCTAACCAGCACTTACTTTGCTGTTAGATGAGATCAAACAACCAGTGCAGTCACTTAAGCAACTGAAAAACAAGATGAACTTGCTGACTGATGGTGTCTAAACGTAAAAGCATCATTCGGGTATATGCCCTCATAATCAAAATTGTGGCATATAACGGTTGCTGTTGAAGTATGTGGTCTTCACTGAGAAAGCATGCTAACGAACTTGGGTTAAGCGGAAGTTCCATGTAGTCTGCAATAGGATCAATAAAATCATCATGTGAGAGAACTTCTTCTGGGTCTTCTTGATTAGATGGAGCAGCTGCGTCCTCGGTGGTAAGCCTGGCAGCCAACCCTTCTGTCTTTGTCTTGTCACTAGAATCATACAGAGTTTGTAGGTCAGCAGGTATCAGTATTTCCCCCTGAGCTGGATAAGGGAGACTTCAGCATGATTTTGGGTCTTCTTGGTCAGATGGAGTAGTTGCATCTTTGGTAATGAGCCTAGCAGCTAGTCCTTCTGTCTCTGTCTTATCAATAGAATCATACAGAGGCTGTAGGTCCGTAGGTAACAATATTTCCCCCTGAGTTGGGCAAGGGAGACTTCGGCATGATCCTGGGTCTTCTTGGGCAG
>APFE030516888.1:0-12708 GCA_000404065.3 Pinus taeda | reverse complement strand
TTGTTTCAGTTCGACAAAGACAACTTTCATGCAATTAGAAATCAATTCTCGACAAGTTTTGATCTGGATCATCTTGAGGACAACGAAATCCTAGTTCAAGACTTCTCATATCGAGATTTACAGCCATCGAATGACGTTGATTGTCAAGTTGAAAATGAAGACTTGGAAGCTGGTACATACGATCAAATGATACAACATCATTATGTACCATTTTGTTTTGAATCATTTCAGTTTCTGAAGGGAAAACTGCATAGTATATCTTCAAATGAGCAGCCTGTAGAAAGTCATGCAATCTCATCGGAACCAATAGAAAATGGGTTGCAGCAGTCTTTTCAAGTTTTTCACGATCCAATAGCTGATGTGTTGGATAATGTCTGTAGTAAAAGTCCTTCTCCTATATGTGAGCTTAACAAAAGTATTGATACAAACTTGATCCAACAACCAGTTTCTTTGTCATTTTCAATAGGAGTCTCGTCACAAATCTCAGATCAAATTTTGCATTCATGGTATGAAGAGAAGAGAAGTAATCCATTGGATGAGCTAAGTCCAAGTGTGCATGAATTTAGAGATCCTTATGTAGTGTTTTTGGAGGCGGATAGAGAATCCATAGTATTCAATGGATCTGTTCACAAATTTTCATGGGAGTTTCCTTTCAGTAGTTCTCTCTTGTTGTTCATAAGCAAGCACTTGCGGAGAATACAAACAACAGTCAAAATACTTACTTGGTTGCATTGGTTTTTTCATTTCACTTGATCAGATGATGAATGAAACTGCTAGAGTAGGTTTTGATGAATAAGCTCTACTTTGAGCATCATTTCCAGTTTGTCGGTTGTGTTTAAGTGTCAAGTCAGTTTTTAGTTGAGTGAGAGTCATTTTGTGTCATCCAGTCATTAGTTTTCGGTCATGCATTTCAGCTTGAGTTTTTGACTCCATTGCCCAATGGATAAGGCATTGGTCTACTCTCCCAAAGATCTGTCGTTCTTGGCACCTCCAAGGCACTACCATCTCCATTGAAGCCAATGTTAGCGTCAGCCTTTGTAGTCTTCCTCCAGTGATTAAACATCCTCTTACAAAGTGATTTTAAGGTGTCAAGGTCAAATTTTCTCATTTCAGTGATTCTTCAAGCAAAATTTGGTCACTAGGTATTAGGTCTAGGGTTTTCTTTCACTCCTTTCAAATTTTTCCAAATGTCGGTCCATGTCACCATTTAGCTGAGTGTACCATCATTCAGAGGGTTGTCATGCTTCAGTTGTGCCTAGGTAAGATTCATTTCCCTCTCCTAGGGTTTTGAAGGTAATTTCTCTTGGATGGTCAAATCATCAGCAAAAATTGTATCCTGATGTTCATACACCTTTCCCTATTCTGAATGTACGTTATTAAACACTTTCCATCACTGATATCCCTCAAATTCCTCATTTTCGCACAAACCCTAGTTTCTTGCTACAATTTGACAATTTTCTAGGCTAGGTCTATGTTTTTCCCTTTTGGACGTCTTCGCCTCACTTAATCTTTGAAATTCCACTTTTCGCTACTTCGTAACATCCCTCCCTACTTCCCAAAATTTTCTCAAGAATTTAGAAGCCCCTTATCCCCTTCATTTCATTTCATTTCGACAAATTCCATATTCCACACATCGGGATAGGTTTTACTCCAATGATGTTTCTGAGCAAGAAAAGATGAATTTTGGAAAACTAAGAGATTTTTTTGTCCACAATAGATCAAGGAAGAAAAACCTCCTTCACTTTTTACACAGGTGTCATGGTTTTATAGAAATTCCAAACATACAGTTGCCTGAGCAGAATTGATGCACCTCTAAAGTGATCTTAGGAAAGTCAAGATTTCTCCTAGTTTGGTTGGCCTAATGACTTGATCAATGAGTCAAATGTTAGCTAGACACAAATATATTTCTAATGAGCTATCATGAGCTCAATTTTGGGTTGAGGAAGACCATCCAAAGTTGACTGCAACAGCACCCTGCCTTTAGGTAGCCCCATTTTGCACATTTTGACTAGTTTTGGGAGATTTGATTTTTGGCAGCATGAACTCTAAATTGAAAAATTCCAGTTGGGTTGGAAGGTAGAGTCAATAATATTTCCTAAAATCTATCTCAAAACCAATTTGTACACAAAAAAGGCCTCCAAAAGTCCCTTTCAGAAAGAGCGATGCATTGAGTTTGGGGCGCGACGCACTGGGTTTGTGGCACTGTGCATAGGGCATCAAGCCTGATTTCATCCACAACCTCCTCCTAAACCACTAAGTTTGCTCAATCTTCATTTATTCAAGTAAGTTAACATTTCTCCATGGCCAGTGAATGAGTTTACCTTGGTATTTATGGTGATTTAATGAGAAAAAATCGAAACCCTACCTCGTTGCATTTCTTGCCAAAAACAATTACACGGGGTTTGTAAATTGTGTGCTTTGCTACCAATTTCACTCCTCGCCATCTCTCACTCCCTCACTCCTTCATTTCCTCATTCCTTTTTTGCATTCTCATCTACCCACTCCCTATTACCCATATCCCTAAACTTCCAACCCTAAATCCTTAATCCCAATATCCCAAACACTAATCAAATATCCCTAATTCATAAATATTATTCCCTAAACCATTTCATTCCCCAAAAATCTATAGCTATCATAAAATCCTCCCTCATCAGTCCCACTCATCCATGGAGCTCAAAACATACGAGAAAATCGGCAAGCGCCTAGAGGATGAAAGTCAAACTAACACCACTTGAACAAGAAATTAATGTTGATCCATAATCTTGGCTTGAGAGGGAAAATATCCACATCGAAAAGGTGTTGGAGAAAGCCAACAAAGAGAAAAATATGATGAGGAACATGGTATACCACTACTTGGCAAGAAACAAGGTGTGCAAAGCAAGAATCAGGGTTTTGAAGGCCAAGTTGAAGAAAACATCGAGGAAGCGAAAATAGCAAGATAGACTTTAGATCTTGGCTAAGGCTTCCTTTGCCCAACACGACACTTAATGGAGGACACTCAGGCCAAATTTCAAGAAATTTGGGACACGTTTTGCAATTTTGAAAATTTTGGCCTAAAAAACAAGTTTTTCTGCCCAATGCGCTGTGCCACCTTGTGCCCGCTTTTGATGGAGACCTCATTTTGAGGAAAACTCGGAATGTTTGGATTTTTCATGAAAAATATGCATGCCCACAAATGGCCAAGAAATTTTAACAGGTTTTGAGCTTCTGAAAATGTCAAAAACACCTCAAAAATGACATTTCTATCCCTTTTTGGACACACAGGAAGCAGTGTTGGGAGAACTCAGTTTTGGAGTGGCAAATGGAGGCCAACATAAAAAATTCCACTTGTTCTACAAAGTAGATAGGCAGACGTTTCCAACAAGCACACTTTCAGGAAGCAGTGCAGCAACAAATTTGGGTTGATGCGATGGTGGAGGAGTATAACTCCATAGTTCAAAAAATGTTCTGGATGTGGTCCCAAGACTAGAGGACAAGTCAGTTGTGAGCTCCCGTTGACATTACATGCTAAAGAAAGCTGTAGATGGTAGTGTGGAGAAGAATAAGGCCAGATTTGTGCCCTGTGGCTTTTCACAGGTAGAGTGGATTGACTATGATGAGACCTTTTCTCATGTTGCAAGGTACTCATCTATCATATCTATTTTGCCAATATCTGCATAGATGGGTTGGAGTATCCATCAGATGGATGTGAAGACTATCTTCCTCAATGGCATGATTGAGGAAGAGGTGTACATAGAGCAGCCCGAAGGATTTTAAACCTTGGACCGTGAGTCACATGTTTGTTGACTCAAGAGAGCCTTGTATGGGCTAAAGCAAGCACCCCATGCTTGGTACACTAGGATACATAGCTTCTTCACTGGGTTGGGCTTCACGAAGAATGAAGAAGATGCGAACCTGTATCACATAGTGGTGGAAGGTAAGTTTTTTATCATTGTATTTTATGTAGATAATCTCATATTGAGAGGTGATGAGAAGCTCATCAAATCTTGAAAGAAGAACCTTGCAAGAGAGTTTGAGATGAAGGACATGGGGCTCATGCATTACTTTCTTGGAATCGAGGTATGGCAAGGAGATGGGGAGTTGTTTGTTTCTCAAGGCAAGTATGCCAATGAGATACTAAGGAGATTCTGCATGGAGAGTAGTGAACCTATGGAGACTCTTCTAGCCGGTAACTGGAGGAAGGGGGATGCTACTTCAAGAGAAGTAGTGGAAGGTACTATTTACAAGTAGCTTGTGGGTTCACTCATGTATTTGGTCTAATTAAAATAGAATTATTTTCTCGTAGCAACTTGAAAGTAATTAATTAAGTCTAATTGACTTAATTAATTTAGGAAATTCGAATTCGACGTCTTTTAGAAGACATGTATATGTTCCCCTAACTTATAGGAGTTAAGGATAAATTATGAATGAGGTGTAATTAGTTAACTCATTTTATTGAGTTAAGTCCAGTTACATAGCTTGATTCATGAGGATTTGACAATTATAATTATTTTAAGATTATACTTTAATATATAATAATTATTATGATTATAATATTTTTATAATATTTATAATAATAAAAAACATATTCATACTATATAATAAATATGTAAACATTAATATTAATATTTTATAAAAAAAATAATTATAAATATTAAGAAATTATTAAAATACTCATTTAATTTATCTTATTCGCATCAAACACAATGTTAATTTGAATATTTATTTTACATAATAAAATTTTATTAATAAAAATTATGATAATACCGACTTAAATTCCACGTGGCAATGCTTTCTTTAAATGACTACATCTCCCCGCCTTCGGAAAATTAAGATTTTTTAGAGCTCTCATTTCACATGGCAATGAAATGAGATTGCGAATCGCTGAATGCACATCTACAATTTCTGTATAATTCACACAAAGAAATTCAAGTTGTTTTTATTTGCCACAAAGAAATTCTGGCAATAATTGTAGCCCCCTCTTACTTGAACATAACACCCTAAGAGACGGGAATCACGGGGAAGAAGGCATCCATGTCGGGGCAATGTCACGCGCAACATCCTGAACTAAGGAACAATCTGCAACTAGCTTTACATAGTTGGTCAATAATTGCACATCCTTTCATCCCTCCAATAATCAAAGAAGGATTTCACTTTATAATTGTTATTAACACATACATATTTTTAATTACTAAATCAATTGAATTAAAAAATGATATACAGATCTTATAAATTAAAAATTATAGATATAAATATAATTGAAAATTAATTTATTTTTATAAAAAATGTATTTCACACTATAAAATTTTATTAACAAAAAAAATTATGATCACATCCTTTTTATATTAAAATTTCCAGTACAAACATGAACACGAAGATTTAAAAGCAATTTAATCTCACGAGGAATCACCTGCCCTCTTCGCTACCGCAGAATTTCACAATTTGTAAGCAGTCTGATTTCACAATTTCACCTCTAACTTACGACAGCCCTTGAGATTCAGATATTTGAGCTCTTTGAGTTCTGCGATTTCAGATGGCAATGATTCTAAATTATGACATCCGTTCAGATCCAGAAATTTGAGATTTTTGAGATCTCCCATTTCACATGGCAATGATTTTAACCTCTTACATCCACTGAGATGTAAAAACTGAAGGTTTGAAAGATTGCCAATGCCCGAATGCACATATTCAATTTGAATATGGTTCAGACCAAGATATTCAAGTTGTTTCAATTGCCACAATGATCTTGGCAGTAATTGTAGCCCCGTGTTACATAAACCTAAGACCCTGAGAGAGACGAGGTTATGGTAAAATGCTTCCGGAATCTCCTTTAATTCATTGTTGTATGTTAGAAACAGGCCGACCAATTTTGGACATCTCAATTCCTTGTTTGGTAGAGCCGTAATATTGCTACAAACAAGGGAGAGCCTCCTGCAATTATGGCGTGTGTCGATGTCGGGGCAATGTTGACCTGCCATCGATACAAAATTCTGCTCTTTCTCTGCCACATAAATTGCCATATCCCGCACAACATCGTGAACGCCAAACATAACGCTCCAATAACTGGATCCACCAACTGCTCTCAATTGGAATAAGGACCGATCGGCAAGTAACTTTGCATAGCTGTGCGCAGTATCCATTAAGAAGTCCAAATCTTTGCTCTTTACTATACCTTCTGCGATCCACATCTGCGATATAATGTGCACCGGAAGGTTCCCGTCCTCTGGAACAATCACACAATACAGAAAACAGGTTTTCAAATGAGCATGGGGTAAACTATCGTAGCTCCATCTCAATCGCTCATACAGATCTCGATCAAGTCGAGGATGAGTAATTGGAAAATTTGAATCCACAGTCTGAATCTGCCTTAAAGCAAGGTTCCACTCATTTACAGCTCAGTTGCCAATGATTGTTGAAGCTATGACATTTATAGCCAAGGGCAACCCTTTACACTCCTCCGCGACGACTCTAGCAATATGCTCTATCTCGTCAGGCACATGCCCGTCTTTGAAAGCTACTTTGCAAAACAATTCCCAGGCTTCCTCTCTTGGCAGTGGTTGTATTTGCATGGACTGGTCTGCATTCATTTCTGGAATCAGATCTCTATTTCGAGTAGAGAATACAACTTTGCTCCCTTTGTTCTCGCCAAATTCCATGCCCAATTCTTTCAGAGTGACTGCGCTCCACAAATCGTCTAAAATTAGGAAAATTTTCTTCGTCCTCAGATGTGCCGACAGGCTCATCTTCCGCGAATCAACATCATTATAAGAATAGGCACTGAGGTTTAAATTGATTGCAGAAGCCATACGACTCTGCAACTCCAGAATGGAAAATTGGGCAACTGCAACCCAAATCACATGATCAAAAAACACCACTTACCTTGTAGGTGTTGTAGACCTTTCTTAGCAACGCTGTTTTGCCAACCCCACCCATCCCATATACAGCAAATATCCGATCGCCGGGGGCCTCTGTAAGCCACCTCTCAAGTCGTATCTCAGCAGATCTAATTTCCAACCCTACCAGTCCGGTGTCTGGTTCGTCTTGAAGCAGTAGATTCGCCTGTTGTGGCGCCGCGGACGCAATCTGTTGAGCACTGTGAAACACAGAGAAGTCGGTCTGAAGATTGTGAAAGAGGTCATCAAAAGTTGTCTTCCACTTTCGGATTTTTGTAGAGAGTTGAGGTTTGCAAAGAAGGCAATCGATATACCGCTGCCGCTTTCGAGACCAATCGATCAACTCTCTTGCTCTTCCAACTGCGTCTTGCATCCTTAGCAGACAATTCTGCAGAGATTGAGGGGGCGTCTTTTGCGGATCTTGAAATTGATCTCCAACATCGAGTAAGAGAGTTTTCATACGATTTAACTGCCCTTCTAGAAGCTGACGGTTCTCATCCAACCGAATAACATCATCTATTTGTTGGATGAGTGCAGAAATAGCGCTACTGACCGTATTGGCCGCCACTTCAGTGATAATAGCAGCCATGGCCAGTTTTTTGGGTTGGCAACAGAAGAATCACGGGTCTGAAGGGGCTAGAGACAATCATATATAAACACGAACTTGCAATGAGATACAGGGCATTGGATAGGCAGTCATTAGTCATTATTGAAAATGCAAGCTGACTTGACTTATTATAAATCATATATAAATATAAACATACAGAAGATTAGTATATTAGTAAAATCAACCATGCGATACACAGTCATCATTTGTCATTGCTTGTTAAATATCCTTCAATCCTTCGCATAAATATAGAATTAGAATTTATAGATTTTCATCTCATAAATGTAAGAAAGGTATAACCTACTTTATATAAATTTGAAAATAAATCTTTAATAATAACAATTTAAAACAAATAAAAAAGTAATATCAATATTTAATTTAAAAATTAATAATTTTGTTACCTGACTTCTTTTTAATGTTGTAACGTAATTTTTTATAAATATTAATAATATTTAATAATATTGAAATATTATATATTTATATGTAGTTTATTAAGTTATGTGGTTTCTAGATGATTAGCATGGTTAATTTGGTTCGAGTAGTTAAGGGTTTCAGACTTTTGTTATTTATAATGTAGAAACCAGCCTACATCTGCAGGATTGGGTCGAGGTTTTGAACCAACTAATGTGGTTCATTTTCATGTCAAAGTGAGAAATCAGTCAATCCTAGAGAATAAATAGCAAGGATGCATCATTGTTCAGATAGCAAAGATGCATTATTGTTCAGGGTTAGCTATTGGTGAAATCGTTACTCAGCAAAGAAATTAAGAATACATGATAAAGAGATGTTTGTTAAATTATTTAATATTTAGTTAGAATCTATCTATTATGTAATAATTAAATATTTTATATCGGTATTATAAATTATTTATCAATTTATATAATAATATTATGTAAGAATAATTAACTTATATAATGTTATTTGTTAGGGTTGACCTATTCAATATACATTTGGTTGAAAACTAGATTAATTATCAATTTATCCTAAAATGCTTCGAGTGAATGAGGTGAGGAAATTTTTCCTCACCTGTCTTTTTCCTCCACTGTCTCTCTAGTGTTCCATTTAGCTTTGCCTAGAAGTTCTCCTTTCAACCCAATATGTTAAAGTTCATTTTGTCCCTATCATGTAGTTCTAAGCCTTTTTTGCAAAACTATATCTTCTATCATCTATAACTTACTTGGGGCCTACAAGTACTGTAGTGGCTAGTGATATATATGGATTATTGTCTCCTTATCCATTATATAATGCTTCCACTTCTTCGCAGATTGCACCATTTCCTAAACCTCCTTATCAAAAGTAGGGTAGTTAACAATTGGCCCATGAACTAATTTAGAATGGTAGCATACAAGCCTTCCCCCCACATCAAGATCGCTCCCATAACATATTCACTGGGATCTATCTTCACTTGAAAGGGCTTATCGAAGTTTGGTAGTGCAAAAACTAGTGCTTGACTAATCTTCTTCTTTAACTCATCAAATGGCCTTTGTTTACCCTTTCCCCACTAGAAACTCTTTCCACTTATTAGTATGGCATGGAGTGATGTTGTTACCACTAAAATGAGGCTATGAATTTCCTCATGTATTGTGTCACCCCAACAAAACTCCCAACCTCAGGAATAGTAGTAGGCACAAACCATTTTATGATGGCCTCCATCTTGGCACGATCTATTTTTGTCTCTCCTCCACCCATTACATACCCTATATACACCAGATACTACTGTGAAAACTCACACTTCTTGATATTTTCAAGAAATTGGTGCTTATTTATTGTCTTCAACACCTATGTCAAAGGTGAGATGTGCTCCTCCTGGGTAGCACTATATGAATCTATAAAATTGTGCATCCTATCATTCATTACTCTCATAAACATAGTAACTTGGTACATTGCATAGGCCAAATGGCTTGACTACCCACTCATACAAACCTTGGCTGCTTACGAAGGCGTTATTCCAAGTATCTTATTCTCTGACTCAAAACTGTTGATATCTAGACTTTAAGTCCACCTTGGTTATTTCACTTACTACAACTAATTCAACAAATCATCAATCTTGGGTAGGGGGTACCTATTCTTGAGTGTGATTTTCTTCAATGCAATGTAATTAATACACATCCACCAAGTCCCATTCCTTTTGGAACTATGATGGTGGTTGACCAAAATGGTGGTGTACTTAGTCGAATGACACCCCATTCTAGTAGTTTTTTCAATTGTTTCTTCACCTCACTTGCTTCTATAACAAACTAACTGTACAACCCAATGTTTAGCTAGGGAGCCTTTGAACTATTTGGATCTTATGCTCTCGTTCCCTCTTGGATGGTAGCCCTTTAGGCTCCTAGAACACATCGTTGTAAGCTTATAGAAACTTTGTCAGTTGTTTTTCATGTTTATTAGTACACCCCTTTAAGGATGCCTTCACACTTGTTAACTCTTCTACAAGATGACTCTCTCTTAAACACAATAAAACCAACTTCTTGCCAGAAATGATCATTTTCTTGGTTTGGTTGGCATTTGTTGGTGAAAATTTTAACTTTCCTTTGTGCACATTTATGGTGAACGATTTTGCATCATTGGTGAGCTGGTATTGTTGGTTGTGCACATGAATATTGCATATTACATGTACATGTAAGGACTTCCAAACACCACTCCACATACATCAAAGGGAACTACATCAAATTCTACATCATTAATAAAATAAACATAGATAACTAATATAATTTTGCATTGTTTTGTTACCTTTAACTATGCTTCCTTATTTACTAATCCTAATGCTTGGATGATCACAAACTTCCAATTCAAATTTATATACTAGCTTTACTAAAATGAGATTTGCATGTGATCTTGAGTCAAAGAGCATAATATGTATCTTCCTTACTTGTACCTTTATGTGGAATAGTTTGGTCATTTCATTCTCTTCCTATTGTTAAAGGCTATTGAGTTTTCTATAATTTAAAAAATGAGTCCTCTAGATACACTAGAACCATAGGTTAATACACTTACATTCTAAAAGAATAGATGGATCATCTCAATGCACTAGAACACCAAATTAATAAGCTTACATGCCAGGAAGTAATCTCTTTAGGTGAACAATATGATGAATTATCTTCCAAACATCATGGCCAACCCCACCATAATTGTCAAAAAAGGAATTGACAACAACAACGTTCAATTTCCAATGGTTTAAAGCATCTTTTCAACATAAAAACCCAACATTATTCCCAATGCTTTCTTGAGTTTTGCTAAATTTATTTTTTATATTTTGATTTTGTTTAACTATAATATGTATACATTCTCTCAAATAACATTTTAAAACCAAACACTATTAATATTTTGTATCTTACTATATAAGATTTATATTAAAGTATTTTTTCGATACAAAATATACATTAAATTTTTTAAAGATGGTGGATATTTTCCGTAATATGTATATATATTATTAAGAATATAACTTTACTTATTATTAAAATATTTATATATAAAAATAAAATTTTATATTAATATTTATATATATTATATTTTATTTTTAATATATATACAATATGTAGATTTTCCTATTAATCAATTGTGTGTATCTTCTTATTTATATATTTTACGTGTGCCATAATGTTTTTAGCCCCTTTAGAGGCAAGATCCTTTTATTGTGATAATTGCAAATGATTCTCCCTTTTTGGTAGTGATACTACATCTCTACCAACAAAGTAGTTGAGATATCAAAAACTGGTGACTCTAACTTTGATATGCAAATTTTAGTTGGAAGTGATTTCAAAAGCATTCTTCCTTAACCTTGTGTCTCTCAAGGTGTTATATTTAGGTGACATGGGACTACAATTATTGCCAAGATCATTGTGGAAACTAAAACAATTTGAATTTTAGTCCTTATATTTTCTCATTGCTAAAGAAAACAAGTAAGGGCTAACCACCAAGGGTGCAATTTGGAAAGTGGTTGTTGAGGGAGGGAAGGTCGAACAATGAAGCCTAGCCTACTCGAACTCTTACTCGAAATCTTATTCCTGCATCTTGGCCCAAATTTCTCGATTGTACCCTCATCTATTGTTGTTGTTGTCATCATGTGGAAGCTCTATATTGGTTGGGGTTCAGGACTTCGTTGCAGTTCTACTCGGTGTGTCCTCTCCTACTCGGGGTCACCACTGCACTGTTTCCAGTTACTATCCATGTAGATAGGACGGCTGTGTGGTGAACCTTGTCTACTTAACTCTCTTGTTCATGCCTCTTGGCCTGCCTTTCTAGACTATGAGCGTTCCATTGCAATTGTCGTCTATGTCGCCATGTGGAAGCTTTGTCCAGGTCAGGGTTCAGGACTTCACTACAGTTTTTCTTATTATTTCTTTACTGTTCAAGATCATTACAACCCTATTTATGGCTCTCGTGGTTGTAGATTTGTTTGGTGAAAGTTTGTCGATATGACTATTGGGTCATGGCCATGGGACTTGTCACGTCTTGTCACTTGTTTTTCGTTATCGCATCCCTATGTTGGGTGTTGATCCTACGAGATATTTTATGGGGGTATTATCCCTAGTTCTCCCTCTGGTATTGGTTGTTGGGGTTCGAAACATTTTTTATTTGTGGTTTGGCCACCTTTTCACATCATTTATAGCTCCCACTTGGGATTTTTGCGGGCCTGCATTCGTTGGGTTTTTATTTGCTAGGGCGTGTGTGCCCAAAATTTTTAAATCTCTTTGTGATGTGCTATGGTGCTGGTTGACCCTAGGGTTTTATACATTGAATCCTCTTCTTCATATGAGCATCTTCCGGCGGTGTTAGAATTATGTGTGGATGGTCGTTGTTGGGGTATATATTGTGTTCCTTTTGGGGTTTCTTTGAGGGGTTTGTGAACCCTATATTTTGTTATCAATCATATGTAACTAGGATTATACTAGAACATATGTTATATGAATTTGGTTCTCTCTCTATACCTAGAATGTGTATTTTTTCGTTGTTTAAATTGTATTTTTGAATGTTGTATTAAAATTGTTAGTCTAAAAAAAATTATTGGATTTCAGGGAAAGCTCGAAAAAAATATCTATATGCTTAAAAAATATCAAATGAAAAATAGTGACACTACTTCAAAAAATTATTTGAGATTAAAGTATTTTGCATAGCATGTGCATTGATCGAGTTTATCTATAGACTACATTGTCCACATTAAGTTTTTCTGTTATTAATATATTTTTAAGTATATGTCAATATTACTTGATGTTGGATATTAAAATATTT